>CM070108.1:2145000-2252500 GCA_036178185.1 Liparis tanakae | reverse complement strand
GAATACAAACCTGACAAGTCAAAGATAAGTTCAGATGTGGGTCTTTGTACTCCCCCCCCCCCCTAAAAAAAAGAAAATATCACCCCAGACTGCAGCAGCTGTGTGATATTTAACTGATTTAGATAGAGCCAAGCAGTCTCTGAGGCACAGTCTACTCTTGAGTGAACTTATCTTACCCGCCCGGATGTGACAGACAGCGTGGCCCTCCAGCTTAGTTGTCATACAACGGCGACCAGTCAAAGCTCGTCAGGTTGCATGATTGTATAATTGTGTTGTGACACCTTGAACCTGCCGGTGGTTTAGAGCCATGCTCATTTTCTGATAGCACACCGTGGGCCGGTACAATCAGAGTTATGATGGGTGTAATTTGTGCTCCGACAGCGGAGTGAAAGGCGCGGGGTCATCAGCAGGATAAATACAAATTAAAATTGATGCAGGTCTCATTTCTGCTTGACCAGTTTGTGTTGGGAAGCTGCAGAGAGCTAGGAATGCTGCACTTGCCATTTGGTCTTCCATTTCAATGCAGCGCCTGAAGGCAAAAACTCCAAATAAAATGTACCTGCCCAAAGATGCGCTGCGGCTATACGGCCGCTTTTTATAGCTCACCAACTGGAGTTATGCCTCTATTACAATACAGGGTTCTTACACATGTTGACTAATGGATTTCCATGACTTTTCCATGACTTTAAACCAAATTTCCATGACCAAACTGAAATCTCGGTATAAACATGAACAATTTAGAAAACGTTGCGTATTGTTAGCGTACGCCGGCTTATATTTTGAGCGTCTTTCTTTAAAAAATATATTAATTATTTCAAACTCGGCGTAAATGAACATGTGAATATAACTAATTTCCATGACTTTTCCAAAACTTTTGTGATTTAAGTTTTTTTACATGACTTTTCCAGGCCTGGAAATGACCATTTTAAAATTCCATGACTTTTCCAGGTTTTCCATGACCATACGAACCCTGCAATATTAATTTTGTAACCCCTAAGTTCATGTCAAAGCGGTTAAAAAAAGTTAATATTGAAGAAAACGGAAAAATAAAACAGAAGGGCAGAGGTAGTTTTTAAAATACTTTTCCAATATCAGTGTGAAGATTGGAAATGTGGACACTTTAAATGAAAAGCTAGTGATTGGTGAAACAACGCGTGAGTGACAGATTCATTTTGATTTCTGTATTTGTTGCCGTCTCCGGGTGTGTGTGTGTGCGCATGAGTGTGTTCTGGTATGTGTGTGTGTGGTACGTCCAGCTGAGCCAAAGAGGCATCCTTCTGAACTCCTGTCACAGCTTCTCTGACTGCGAGTTCAAGAGCTCTTCATTACAGCCTCTGCGCATCTGAGGGAGAGAGAAACAATGCTTAGAGCTCAATGCACATAACCTTTTCATTCAATCAGCAGATCAAACTGTCTCCCACTACTGACACGCATTCTGTTTCTAGCTAGCCAAGGGCACCGCAGAGTCAAAAAGCCTCCAATCAAAAATATCTTTGACTGTGTTGACCAACAGGCAGGAGCCTTAAATGATCATTTCTGCAATAAAGCTGCCATTTTTATGAGATCATAAGGCAATAATAAAATGCTGATTGACAACATTTCAACCGGCATGCCTATGCATTACCGATCACTGACTGAAATATGTATATTTATGAAAATAAATGGTAAATCTAGCCAGTGCAACGCCGGCCGCAGACAAAGGCTCTTCAGTGATATTTTATACAAATCCACTGATATAATAATTATACTATTCCCAGTCTTTAGTGGAGGTTGATTGTTCTTGCTGTGAGCTAACACACTTAATTGTGGTATGCAAATGAGAGCAATTACAAAGCTTTTAGGTGAAGAGATGACAGCTGAGGTTGGTTTTATTGGAGGCCTCACCCAAACAGTTGTCATGGAAACCACATAGAATAACGCAACAGTCAAGCGGCTATAATCCCATGATATGTCCAGAAATTGCTTCTGCTCAACTTTTTTTTTTTTCCCGTGAACTGATCCATATGAAAAAAAGAAAATTCTTTATATTACTTAAAAAATTGTCAATTTGGGTCGTGCAAAAGAAAAGAGGGGTCGTTTGACGTTTTGAAGGAAATGTTTCCATAATAATGTAAAATATGCTCACATAATGTCATAATATAGTTACATTTAAAAAAGGACAATTATTTGAAGACACCGTTTTAGTATTGTACTCATTCAGAACACAGATCTGTTTATATTGTGAATTCTATGGCTTAAACAAAGAGGTATATTTGATATTTTATTATATTTAATTCTACACACATTGTAAGGCTAGTTAGGATGATGAACTGTGAATCTAAGAGACTTTTACACAACAACAGAGCATTAGGGGAGTGGTTTATGTAAGTGGCATTGCCCACTAACCTTTTGAGCCGGCTGATCACATGACAGTTCCAATAATGCCGTTAATGATTGTTACTACCTTTCAAATTAAAATGAACATGGTCCTTTTCTTTAATGTATTATTTTGTTAAAAAAGAAAATGTACACCTTGCTTTTAATAGAGTTGGTACATTTTTAAATGATATACTTGTTAGTGCATTGAACAAAAAAAATTTAGCAGACTGACCGAAATTATTCAAACTTTGTTTATCCCAAATTATAGTAAATTACACTATCACTGATTTTGGCATGCAAAACTAAAAGCTGCAGGTCTGAATTTGGTCAAATGTTCTACAACAATCTATATTACAATTACTCTTGTGCAGGCTTTCATGAATTAAATATGAGTTGTGTCTGAGAATGAGATGTTATAGAGGTAAATGACAAGAGACAGCCTGTAATTGAGGTGATGACAACATGGGCCTACTGAACTAATCCCTGACTTGGTCATGTGACGGGCTGTTCACCAATGGCGGGAGCTCTTTTCACCACAAAGCCAGGGCAGCTGGGAAAATTGATTTCTCATCTGAGCTGTATTTGATAGCTTTTGAAATCAAAAATTGAAATTAACTAACCTACGCCCCATCATTACAAAAGAGCAAATTAAAGCGTGCAGCAGCAGTTCCTCCGAGAGAAAGATGCAAGCTCTCCCCAGCCGTGACTCCCACAGGCTCAGCCCAGTATGCTACCAGAAGAAATACATAACATGGGTCTGTTGTCCTCTTATAATGTGTATTGTAAACTGTTACTACTGCTATTTTCTAGATATAATTTACAGCACATTTAACAGCACAACTATTTTATCAAAATAATATTTTTTTGTATGGGTTGCTTATTGCATACCAGCCTGTATAAATTGTATTTTCTTCAAATGTAATTATTTGAAATCATTTAGATGTATAAGGAAAAATAATACAATATTGAAACATATATATATATATATATATATATATATATATATATATATATATATATATATATATATATATATATATAAATTATGAACGATCAGCAAAACAAATTCATATTTTGAGTGCACTAACTATCTAGATTAGAAAGCTTCACTAAATGTCTGAAATAAAATAAATTGTTATTAAATAAAGATTTTAGTTGAATGCAATTTTCAGTTGTATTTAGTTGGACTGTGAAGTTAATATTCTTCCTTAAAAATAATCAACATATATAAAGATCAGCAGAAAAAAATAAGATTCTGAGTGCACAAACTAAACCTTATATGTTCAGTAGATTAGGATTAGGGTTGGCAAATAAAATGAATTGTTAAAATATACATTTTTGTTAAATACAATTTTCAGTTGTATTTAGTTGTACTGGGAAGTGAATATATTTTTCTTTAAAGATACCTTCTCCCAATATTTGCCTGAATGCAATAACTATGTTTGACTAATTTAAAATCCATTATTATAACAATGCAAACACCAATTTAACAAGCATTTTAGGAGTAAATCATCTTTGTGGGAATGAGTGAAAGTGGATACGACGTGAAGCGAAACAAGGTAGCCGGCTGCGTTGACAAACGACATGCTGAAACAGATGTTCCTGCAGGTGGACGTGAAGATCAATAGGCAGTGGAGAGCAGCTAGGTAGTTACCTGAGCTGCGAGAACTTGTAGCAGATGTTAAACAGACTGATGCCCTGGAAGGCTGATCAATGGACAGGAGGCAGATGGAGAAGAACATGGAGGAGTGCTGGGAGGCCCCGTTAGCAGAGAGACATAAAATAATGGGAGTCACATTTGATATGTAGATGGGTGCCTGTCCACAACGTTAACCCATCAACACAAAAAATAATAGGCTTCAACTTTAAGGAAACTTCAACTTCAGCCAAAGCTCAGCTCCCTTCATAGACGGCTATGACTTGCATCCTAATTACTGGTGAATGCACGTCGTCAAAGTCAGGATGCTGTAACGCTGCTTATTTGTCCCGTATCATAATTCCAAACAGGTGGGTTAGGGCACCGGGATGACCGTCGTCAGGCGTGAGAAAGCAGGGATTCAGCAGTTTCTTCTGGACAAAAAGCTTGCCTAATTAGGAGTGGTAAGAGGCAGTGTCAGGCTGCGATCTAACAGACTATCACCTTTACCTCCCATTAGTGAATTAAATACACAGTGAAAATCCCAAAGCGTCTCTTGGCCCTCACGACCCGGTTTAACTAGTTCATTATCAATCTTACTTCACCAGCTAATATGACACAAAAAAGGCCTTATTTGCAATGTGTGTAGTGGAACCTATTTTTCAGGTATTTTGCAAAAGAAAACAACCAACAAATCTAAATACATATTAAAAATAGCCATGTGACAGCTTGAGCACATGCATTACATTTAGTGTACGACGCTCATCATGCAGTGGACAATGCAATTGCAGTGCACTACATTTATAGCTAGAAGCAGCATCTCTTCTCAGTTCTCTCCAAAAACACTACACCTGCATGAGCACATACACACTCACACAAACACACACACACACACACACACACACACACACAGATCTTCTGACATCCAGCGTCCCAGTGGCCTTGCTGTCCGAGAAGCAACTTGAACTAGGCGATAACCTGATAGACTTTATCTTGTCTTCCCTGGGTCTCAGCGAAGCCGGGAGAAGACACTTCAACCGCGCAGCATCCCCCCAGAGTCCTAACCTTCCCCTCATCTCTCCTCGCCGCCGCCGCTGCCTGAAAGCTGTCAGCGGCCTGTTGCTTATTGATGTTTCTGCATGTTTTATGTCTCCCCGAGATATGACGGCCCTGACACAGTGCTGATTTCAATCAGCTTGCCGCATACCCGCAGAGAATGACAGCTGGGTAAAGTACGGAGGACAAAAAAATAGAATAGAAAAAAGAAAAGGCTTGTCGGGGATGTCATTGGCTCGCATCGGCTCCGGCTCCGGCCTCGTCTCTGACCGGGGGATTCTCCTCCCTTCTAATGAAAATGTTTCATTCACACATCTCCCATCTCATGCCTGCCTTCGCTGATGAATTCAATAGAAGAAAAAAGAGAAACGAATAGCGAGGGGAAAGAAATTCAGCTTTTGTCGCATTGGAGAGGCAAGAAGAGAGGGTGACCCCTGAGCCAAAGGTTCTGACACTGCATCAATCCCTTTAGAGGTGAGGCCTGCTGGACCAGCTCTGGCTGAAGATTACTTCAGCACATCTGAGGGATGGCTGCTCTATCTATTTCACACATTCTATGCAGAGGAGAGCCTTGTATGCTTTGGATCCTGAGCTGCCCAGTAAATTAGGTCTGAGATCATTCCATGGAATGAGGGGAGCGATCCGGGGCAATTCAACTCCAAACCATTGACAGAGAGCTTACCGAATCCCTGGAAAAAGGGGAGACGCATCCAGTCCCTTTTTTCTCTTTATGATACCAACTAGAATATAGCGTGGTTAATCACAATACGGCTCTTTACTTGCAAATTCAAGTATATGCACACATGTACGGATAAGACGCTCCCACGCAGCTTTCTCACATACGTGTTATTGACAGGCATATCGCATCTATTCAGCTCCCTGCGCTTTTGTCCCCATCTGAAGTAACATCTTTGACTTATTACGTGGCGCGGAGCTAAATATGATGCAGAGATAATTGGATATTCTCATCAACATTGCAGACCGCTGGGCGGCTCGTCAACCGTTTCGGGGTCAGACAAACTGTCCCGTTTTTATGTTATGTTAGCCGGAACGTTTACGTGGATATTTTAAATTAAATAAAACAGTTATCCCACATTTTATCTAAATTATTCTATATGTTCACAAACAGTAATTGTTATTTTTTTTTTTTTATATTAAGGCTTTGTTGTTTTTTTTCCTGCCTCTGTTTTCTACAGCGTTATCTCAGACTTCAACTTAATCTAAACGGGGCGTTAAAGTAAAAGAAAAAAAAATCGCCAAGATCTCACAGTCTTTTTCAAAATTGTGTTTGTCTGAATCTGATAAAGCTAAATGTATTCATTATTTATCTCCTGTTTTCATTGAGGGATATCAAATTAATAGCTCTAGTCGGGGGACTTTACTTTGAGTGTGCAGTCATATTTCACTTTCACGTTTTTTTTACAGAACACAATTACTGCGGCCATAATGAGATTCAAAACAAAGACTAAATTAGCTGTCATTAAATTATTTCAATTTCCGTACCCTAATAGAAGATTGTGACAGGTGTCATAGTTGCCGTTATGTTTGGCTTCGCAACATGTTATAATGGATAATTGATCCATCAAAAAACATCAAGCCCAGGCAATAACTGGCTCGAGACTATAGCGTACTGAACATGCAGAAAATCGAATTTAACCTCGTGTTGACTAAGACACTCCCTTGCTCTGTCGATCAAGCGCGTCTCCCCTTGACAGCTCTGTTCGCGTGTTGGGGGGGGGGGAAAGAAACATGAAAGAAAAAGCAGTCTCAGAGGAACTGTCACGGAGAAAGGAGGATGCCATGGGGGGCGAGGAATGCCTTCAGTCGCGCCGCTTTTCACATTTTAATTTCGGTCCGCGGGACTGACTCGTGGTAGCGCCTGAGTGAGCGGGTCCTGGGAGTCAGGGCTCGCGCTGACCCCTGAGCATAGACGAGCCCAGAGAGATGTCAGCCCCAGAGCTCCCGAGGATCACCGGGCTGCCAAGCGCTTTGAAAAGCTGCTGCCAATTCAGCCTAAGTTTCAGCTGAATGGTCGCCACAGAGGAGCGGAGCGACAGCAATAAAAACAGGTTGCAAAAGGAAGAGAATTTGCTTTCAAAATGTATTTGGCCTTCGACCTTGCATCCGACCCCGTGGCCTCTGTCTTTGAAGCTGAGCATATTTTTTTGAGAGACATTGAAAGAGGGGAGGGTTTTTAGGGGTGGACTTGGGGCCTGTCAGTATAAATATATTAATAATCTGACAGCTTCATCTGCTTTTGAGGGTTGGACTTGACAGCTTCACAATGGCCTGCGCTGTAGTCCTTCTCGTACACGTCTAGCTTCCCTGTCTGAACAACACAGAGAGTTTATTAAGACATCACACTCCTGTGAAGTATTGATTTGACACCAGTCTCTGTCACTTACTGTATCAGCCCAAGGAGCTCCGAAATAAACTACGACAGCTGCATGTAACCTGCTGAATATGTTCAGGTACGCGTTTTTTTTTTTTTTTCCCGTCTGCTTGTACATCTTTAATCTAATATCGCCTGACCAAGTCCCCAGATCAAACCATAAATACAAAACAGATAAACGTAGACATTTTTTTCCTTCTCTTTCTTAAAAGGATAAAAAAAAAAAAAAATCAGATGTTTTCGACGGTGACAAATAAAGGAGACATGCATTAGAGGGGGGGGGAGGGGGGGGGGGTTTGTTGCAATTAAGTTGAGGAAAAAGAAGCGAACGCTATCTTGAACAAAGGAGGGGGATGTGCATCTGCCTGTGGAAACGGGCCCCGCCTCTCAGACAGTGCGTCTGTCCGTGGAGACAGAGGCAGAGAGGGGTCAGGGGGAGCACAGGTAATTGAGGTGTCCCCTCCCCTCCCCTTTTTTTTTTTCCAGGGCTTCTCACCCCATCCTTTCACCCCCCCCCCCCACCACCACCACCACCACCACCACCCCACCCTATCCACACAGCGGGCACAATTACGCTCCCCATCACCCCACCAGCTGGCCTCCGTGATCCCACACTTCTTACTAAACGCGACTCCATCGGCCCTTTCCCTCTTAACCTCTCAGCACCCGCTCCCGGGGAACGGCGAGGCTGCACACAGGAACTCAGACAGTTCTACTTCTTTTTACACTTTGCAAAAAACATTAAAAAAAAGGGAGAGAAGTTGAGTTAAATGCATGGAGAATTAAACTGGCTTTGTGTGGCGGGTGTGTACCGAGCATCTCCACAGCTCGGAGCATTGCAACCGGATAACTCTGTTGAATTAAAATGTAAATAGGAGGCCGTGGATTAGCGAGAGTAAAATGTCATAGACGCTTCTAAATGTGATAATTAATTTGACACTTTAAGTTGAGGTAAAATGTAAGAATCAAGTCTACTTTCCACCACGAAAAGCTTACCCGACATCCAGTGTGCCGATAATCTCAATAATAATGTGATGGATATCAACATGTATGTTAATTGGGAGGCTTGAAATAGATTTCCAGAGTGTCAGTCTGATCATATCTCTCCAATCACGCTCAGTGTCTCTTGATAGACGGTGTTTTCACTCCATCCCTCCACATTAATGAGTGGGAAGAAGGCTCTCCTGTGCTTTAATACCTGAAATAATACCATATGGCAAAATGTAAACAACATCTGCATATTCATGTCATAACTTCATCTGTTTAATTAGTTCCAGCAAAGCAGTTTACCCTCTGAGGCCCTGGCTGTCAGGGCGGTGATGGCGGAGCCGTGCCCCGCTGTCGGTCCCTGACAGTCCTCCATTGTTGGGCTGACGCTCCTGCCCTGTCTGCTTAATGCCAGGTGCATCTTTACAGGCCACGGATCAGGTGAAGGGAGCTAGGGAGCTTCTTTCGCAATAAAACCAAACCTGACATATCCCTCTTTAGCAAGGAGACCTCGCAATTATTTCAGGATATTCTATTATATGTAAACAAAGCCAAACTTCCAAGCGAGTGACGCCGTCTCTGACATGCATCCGATACGTGCGGTGAAATGCACGTCGTCGGAGGGAATGTGTCATGTGCCGTTTGGCTCCGCGGCGTGTGTACGATAATAGCCGCGCAGTGTTTAATTTTTCTATTTAGATGCTGGCCCGAGATTGAACCAATTCACCAGACACTTGCCATGAAATCTAATTCATACAGGAATATGTGCTCTTTGATTTACACTATAACACCGCCTCACATTGTTAGCATGCATGTTTCATTTGGCAATCAATATTCCTGCTGTATGTTATGAAAACAATGCTTGCAGTGCCAAAAAATTCACAATGTTTAAAAAAAAAAGAGAAAGAAAGAAGAAGAATATATATATATATATATATATATATATATATATATATATATATATATATATATATATATATATATATATATATATATATTTGATTGATGGATTTCCAGGACTTTTCCAGGACTTTTCCATTACCAAATTGCACCAAATGTCCATGACCAAATTGAAATCTCGGTAAAAACATGAAATATTTAGAACATTTTACGTATGGAGAGCGTATGCCGGCTTATATTTTGAGCGTTTTTCTATAAAAAACATACATTATTTCAAAATCGGCGTAAATGAACAAGTGATTATAACAAATTTCCATGACTTTTCCAAAACCTTTATGATTTAAGTTTTTTCCATGACTTTTCCAGGCCTGGAAATGACCATTTTAATATTCCATGACTTTTCCAGGTTTTCCATGACCGTACGAACCCTGTATATCTAAATTTTTTTGGACACTTGAAAAAATGAAGAAGAAGAAGAAGAAGAAGAAGAAGAAGAAGAAGAAGAAGAAGAAGAAGAAGAAGAAGAAGAAGAAGAAGAAGAAGAAGAAGAAGAAGAAGAAGAAGAAGAAGAAGAAGAAGAAGAAGAAGAAGAAGAAGAAGAAGAAGAAGAAGAAGAAGAAGAAGCAGGGCAATGTGGCATGAGAAGCCTGAGTGGGCATTCTCTAATTAAATTCTCCTTCATCAGACGCTCGTTTGTGCACGAGCATTAATACTTTTGACCCCGTGTAGCCTGAACACTAACATGCCTGAGGAAGGAAAAAGAGGAGTGAAATGAAAGAGAAAAACATGAAGGAATATCTTATTAGGGGAGTCAGGCATGTTTTGGCCCTCGTTTCTTGATGGCTGCTCTCGATGTCGCGACCTACTGGCGTCTAGCTAATACGACAGTGTACGCCGTGCCATTGTTCTCAATCAATAACTAATTATCAAAGTACTGGCTCCGACTTGTATTGTCCTCTTTGCTCGGAGCCCCTTGTTGTGGACTGAAAGACGGAAAGGGGGGAAGAAAGGGGAAAGGAGGGTGGCTTTTGGCTGCACAGGGATGCTGCCGCCACAACATCCTCGCCCGCCTTTCAAGATACCCCGTGTCGTCAGTTTGAATTACCGTCCCCTACTAATTGATACGAATTAGAACAGAAGAATTATTGTTGCTGCTGAATGTCATAACGATATCCTCAAAGTAATCACGGGAGACAAAAAGAGAACAGCACACAAAACACACAAGCAGACCGAATAAGAAAAGACAAATTAAGCCGACTCCTGCTCGGGACTTTGCACAACGAGGCTTTGGACAATGGGGACGGAAAATTAGACTGCTAACAATCTGCATGTGTCATTATTTCAATCTTGTTTGCAAGTATGAACTCTAACTCAACAAAGAAGATTCCTTCTCCAAAATAAAACAGCATGAAGTTGTATATTTGTGAGCCGTATCTTAATCGTCAACAGTTTTCAGGGTTCTTGCACATTTTGACCGATGGATTTCCAGGACTTTTCCAGGACTTTAAACCAAATTTCCATGACCAAGCTGAATTCTCGGTGTATACATGGACATTATTGAAAATGTAGTATTCAAAGAATGAGAATTACAAAGCATACAATACACCTTAAATGAAACAAATTACATTATCCCGACCGCTTCCTGAGCGGTTGTTGCTACGACCAGCAAAGTTTCCAGTTAAGGTGCGTTCACTTGCAACGGGAAAAATAAGAAATTGCACCGATTGTATGAGAGCGGGTATGCCGGCTTAGACTTTAAGCGTCTTCCTTTCAAAAACATGTGAATTATTTTAAATTCGGCGTAAATGATGTGATTATAACAAATTCCCATGACTTTTGTTTTTCAAAACTTTTATGATTTAAGTTTTTTCCATGACTTTTCCAGGCCTGGAAATTACCATTTTAAAATTCCATGACTTTTCCAGGTTTTCCATGACCGTACGAACCCCGAGGTTTCAACGCAGCGCTCTAACCACGGACACAATGTCCTTTTATCACCTAGTCATTGTTCCTTGTTTTTTTTTTTTACAAATGAGCCGACTGAAATAGAGGAACCCGGTAATTGGCAACACAGGGTGGATTGTGTGCTGGTGCCTGCCTGTCTCTGTGCTTCCTAACGGAGTGGCGAGTCCTGTCATCCCAGTTCACTTCTCCGCAGGCCTGGTGGTGCCACTGGCACCAGGGCTGGGGTCCACAGCCCCCCAGGAGGTGGCTGCTGGTGCCCCAGTGGCAGGCGGGGGGGTCAGCCCAGTAAAAGTGCAGCACTCAGGACGGCGGGTCTAATCCCACAGCTAGACCGCGGCAGCTGGAGCGGCCCGTTCTGCTCAGCCTGCGTAATGATATCACTTGCACTGGATCTGATGTCTGACCTCATTACCAGAGTTTAATTGCGTTGCTACCAGACTTTCAGTTCTTCTTTCTTGTGGCCTCTTTCTGCTTTTGGTAGTACTGCAAAATAAAGGTCTCTATTGCTCAAAAAACTAAATTAATTTTGAGATAAGTTTTGCCCTCTTTACTATGTGGTCATCAAACGGACATTTTATAATATTAAGTTCAGGCAAAAAAGATTAAATATTACATTTCTTTCAATTTTAAATGACAGGGTTCTTACGGATGTTGACCGATGGATTTCCAGGACTTTTCCATGACTTGAAACCAAATGTCCAAACTGAACAAACATGAAACATATTGATTATGATATATATTTATTTATTTTTGCGTTTTTCTTTAAAAAACATATTTTTTATTTCAAACTTATTGAATTAAATAAAAATATCCATGACTTTTCTTTAACTTTTTATTTTTTTTTTTTTTTTTTTGATTTTTTTTTTTTTTTAAAAGACCAATTTAAAATTTTTTTTTTTTTTTTTTTTTTTTTTTCCAGACCTGAAAATGAGTTAAATAGAGTAAAATTAAATCCAAAAAATTAAACAATTTATTTATATTTGGTGTGAGAGTGTGAGAAAAGAGAAAAAAAAAAAAAAGTCCAAAAAAATTATATAATATATAATAATAAATAATAAAAAAAAAAAAAAAAAAAAAAAAAAAAAAAAAATTCACCCACTCTGGTTTGAAAAAAAAAAAAAAAAAAAAAGAAAAAAAAAAAATGTAACGAAAAAACTTAAATAATATATTTTTTTTCAAAAAATGTTTTTAATTCTAAGGATACTAATTTAAAATAGACGAGAGTATAAAACCAACAGTTGATCAACACCTTTTATATATACCTGTGCCATCTCACATTGGGGTTATTACAGATAAGTGTGAAAAAGCGTCACTACATATGTAAATGACGGTGTTGTTCACACTATTAATTAGGTAATGATTTAAATTCCCTTTTTTCCATTTGAAAAGGGACAATCTTACCTTCACACTTTTTATACTGAGGTTTACGCTCATCACATTTATGTAAAGCTTGTCCACATGTTCTGGATAACTACGGAGCATTGGGCATTCCATCTCAAGGGGAATGTTTCTTCCAGGGTTCTTACACATTTTGACCAATGGCTTTCCATGACTTTATACCAAATTTCCATGACCAAACACGAACAATTTAGTAAATCTTGCGTATTGAAAGCGTACGCCGGCTTACATTTTAAGCGTAAATGAACATGTGATCATAACACATTTCCATGACTTTTTCAAAACTTTTATGATTTGAGTTTTTTCCATGACTTTACCAGGCCTGGAAATGACCATTTTAAAATTCCATGACTTTTCCACGTTTTCCATGACCGTACGAACCCTGTTCTTCTCTATCTCTGCAGGCTTGTTTTGATGTTTTGATGCTTTGAATCCAGAAAAGCCGCCCGCCCCGACTTGTTGTGAGCCGTGAGGCCTGAGTGCTATAGCTGTAACCTGCCCTCTGCCATCAAGGAAATAACTCTTTCATGCCATGATACCACATGCAATATGAATAATCAAAACACACAGAGCTGTGGTGTAAATAGGAAGCACGACTCGGGCTCGGTGCTGCACATAGCGGCTCTGTTGCCTCGCTATTACCGGCTTTCTCCCTCCCACACAGCTCAAGAGGTAGTGACATCTTAGTTTCCTCCTCGGCGCCCGGGCTACGGCCCTCCGTAAGCCGCGCGGCCGCAGGTAGCCACCGCCGGGTCGCGGGGAACGGGCCACTACTGTTAATGGGGTTGCTCTTTGAAAACATCACAACACACGTAAACAGGGCACTCCGTCGCGTATTAAGCGCAGTGAAACTTGGAGTAAAAGTATCATGGTGGGAAAAGGTTACAGTCAGAAGACATCTGTGTGTGTGTGTGTGTGTGTGTGTGTGTGTGTTTGTGTACAGGTGCTGTGGAAAAAGATGCTGTGCTGTATTGAGAATACCTCATTACCACCCTCGCCGTTTTCTTGGGCTCATATAGTGTAACAATGTGCCCTTGAAAACAGACCCCAATTAATTCCATGCATTGTGCGTGTGGATAGATTTTCCAATATTCTCATCATGAAAGAGCAATTATAATTCCATGATTCATATGCACACTCCATTTGAAGCGGCTATACTCGCCCATTGTCAGTTGTCAGAGTCGAGGATAAACCATGAGAAGTCCTAATCCCGCGATGGGCAGCAGGCTTTAATGAGCAGCCTGTCTCAGGCGGCGCCACGTGATTCCCTGGCTGGGGCCAGACCAGTCCAACGTGGAGGTCAGCTCCTAATGGAGGGCTCCATGGCCTCCCCTCTGGAGAAGGGCGGAGCCCACTTACGTTGACCTGTTAAGTCAAGTTGCTCTCCTCTGACCCTCCAGAAGATGCCTGGATGTGGGAGATTGTCAGGAAGGCTACAGCGCAAACAGCCGGGCTGCCTGCAGGCGACGAAGCTCACTAGAAATGAAAGAAGGACCACAAAAAAAAAGAAACCGCCAGCTTAGAACAAGAGACCGGAGCCTGTGAAAGATGTAAATTCAAAGCAAAAGCAGCAGAACTTTAACCTATAGGCTATTATGCAGCAAGTGAAACAGAGCTGCCGCTTGGAATTAGGGGACAATAGGGAGTTCAGGCCAGGGGCATTTAACCAATGGACATCTAGTGTATCAGATCCCAATCTTAATGACATCAGTGACCGAAGCTTTGGAGAAAGTCTGATCTCTGGTGGCATAAAGAAAGGGTCACCGCCAGAGGGGATTAGCAAAATATATGGAGAAAGAAAATATGAAAAATATGGAAAAAAGAAAGGATAATGAAAGGAGGTTATGAGAAACCAGGGGGAATATTATTGCTGGACTTCACCGAGATGCAGAGAGGAGGGAAAAAAGCTGTGCAAATAGTCATGGGATTGCAAAGTCAATAATACGTGCAATCTTCACAGACAGAAAGCTATAATCAACAAAAATCCATATTGAGGGTGAATGCCAGAGTTTTTCAAAATGTCAGCCGAGTGTGTTTGCAGAAGGGCAGGAATGACAGATGAAGAGCAGCGAGGTGAGTGGCGGGGACACGGGGACAGGCGGACTCGGTGCTGATGAGGTCCCGGACACAGAGACCGGGCCGAGTGCAGCGGCTCCCGGCAGACGAGCCAAGAGGAGTCAGCAGTGGAACAGTCCACTTACGATGCACAGGTTAACAAGACAGCCGGTGTTCTGTCATTTCATGCTACTTGTCGAGAACTGCTACCTCGTGGTATTGCGCATGCGCCGAGTCGATTTTCCGAGTTTGTTTGACACGCCCGTCATGTTTTGCAACCCTGTCGACGCACGTCTGATAACGGGGAGTGACATCCTCAAAATCCCGATTACTTTTGGCTTAATTAAAAGTACATTCAACATGTATATTGTACAGGTAGTAATAATACGTAGTAATGACATGTAGATTAATGAGTGATAAGCAGTTGCTATTTCTTTTGTGTCAACAAATTATTGTAAACATGAGTTTGTTCACATTATCATAATAAAGCACTAGTTTATTATTAGGGTATTTAGTGTTGAAGATAAACACTTTAACAGTGAAAAGTGAAACATTGAACTTTGAAAGAAAAGCATATTTTGATAGTACAATAACATGCATTCATGTAAGAATGCTAAATGTAATTGTATCAGGGGTAGCATATTTTGATAGTACAATAACATCCTATAAAATAATGCTCCCGCTACCCCATGCATTCATGTAAGAATGCTAAATTGATTTATTTCAGGGGTAGCATATTGTGATAGTACAATAACTATCCTATTATGTTAGGGTAGCATGAATCGATAGACACACCTATCGGTTTATGCAGCGGTAGCAAATTCTGACAAGGCAGCAAAAAATGACAGAACACCGGCAGCCGGGATGGCAAAACTGTCGCAAGAGTGTTTTTTTTTTTTTTTTTTAAGACACTTTAAAATCAACAATTTAATCAACGATGAAAACGACTTTCTCCTTGCTGGTACAGTGCTCTGAAAATACAACGCTTTGTACTGAGAGGCAAAACAGAGTACCTGAGAAACGGGTGATTGAGACAGAAGTGCAGTTTAGTCGAGTCATTTTAGAGGTATAGATATTTTCCATTCTCAACTCGGACAGAAATGCAGTGAAATGGAGGGGCCATTTCTTTCCCTTCCGATATTCGTCTGGTAAATCCTTTTCAAACGCAATTCCCATTCTTCTTCTGGGGTCTTTTAAGTCATTATAAATGTTTTCGCTCGCCCCCTTCTCTCTGTATGTCTGTGTCTCTCCCCCCTCTCTCTGGCTTTGGTTCTTCTTGAATAAAATAAGTGCAGATTTGCTGGAAATCAGTGGCTTTTGTGTGTGGCTGCAGGAGCATGGTGAAATGTTTGGACACTAATACCCATTCATTTCGGTAGCACCGTAAATAAAAGCTGCCAGCTATGCGGCTGCCGTGAAGTGGTATTCTTTGGTGCCCAGCAGGATGTCCTGTTCACATTAGCGCAGCAGGGAAAACTGTCCGGAACAGCCAGACAACTAAATCAAGACATTGTCAACTTCTGACAAAATTGCTATTGGGATGAGCATCGGTTTTAAGAGTAGTGCTGTGTGTGTGTGTGTGTGTGTGTGTGTGTGTGTGTGTGTATAACACAGAGAGGGAGAGAAAGAGAATGAGAGAACAAGAGAGGCATGGGGGAGATGAATCTTTTCAAAATGCAGTATATTCTGAAAAATAATTCCTCACAGAGTAACACCATGGGGCTGACATGAATGAGGAAGTGTTGCTAGAATGACTACAACAGTACTGAGATCAGGTAATAAAACCGAAGCCTCCACAAACACTCATCTCCTGTTGGGTTTTCCCCCCCAATCCATGCCAAATTGCTTCTAAGGATCAATTTCCCAATATGTATCTTGTGCAAGTTTTAACATTTTGATTTGATAGAAAAAAAGAGCCAAAAAGGAAAGAATACACCTGCAAGATTTATATCAGGGTTCTTACACATTTTGACCGATGGATTTCCATGACTTTTCCATGACTTTTCCATGACTTTTCCATGACTTTTCCATGACTTTTCCATGACTTCAAACCAAATGTCAACGACCAAACTGAAATCTCGGTAAAAACATGAACAATTTAGAACATGTTGTGTATTGAGAGCGTACGCCGGCTTATATTTTTAGCATCTTTCTTTAAAAAAATATTCATTATTTCAAACTCGGTGTGATCATGACACATTTCCATGACTTTTCCCAAACTTTTATGATTTAAGTTTTTTTTTTCATGACTTTTCCAGGCCTGGAAATGACAATTTTGAAATTCCTTTTCTTTTCCAGGTTTTCCATGACGGTAAGAACCCTGGAGAGCGTACGCCGGCTTATATTTCAAGTTTTTCTTTCTAAAACATATTAATTATTTCAAACTTGGCGTGAATGAACACGTGATTATAACAAATTCCCATGACTTTTCCCAAACTTTTATGATTTAAGTTTTTTCCATGACTTTTCCAGGCCTGGAAATGACCATTTAAAAATTCCATGACTTTTCCAGGTTTTCCATGACCGTACGAACCCTGTTAGATGTGTCTTTGGGTGACAGCGCTCTGGCCTGCAGTCATTTTGGGCCATCTAATTAACAACTGAACATAAGTCTCCTGTCTGTACGTATAAACTTTACTAATCCCCTGCAAAAAAAAAAGAGAAAAAAAAAAAAAAAAAAAAGATCAGAGGTAAATCTTGCAGCATCGGTGCTAAACGCACACCGGGTCAGGGCAAACAGCACACATGTGACAGGACGTCATAAAGCATACTCATTTAAACACAGTCCAAGCCTTGGGCTACATTTGCAGGTGGTCGATCGCCTGGTCTGCACAGAGGTTAGCTCTTAGGGAGCGCTAAAAGCTGAAGGTCTGAAAGGAGTCCCATCATCAGAGGAGGCCTTAGTGCCAACAAGACCCCGATAATGACAACTCTGACCTCCGTTAAGTACATAACACAGCGAGAGCTCTTGGATGTTCTGCCCAGAACAATGTACGGGGAGAAGGGAACCGCCGCGCCAAGGCCACAGCTGGGACATACCGTGCCAGTGGGCTTGGCATTTTGATTCGGGGGTAAGTAAGCCTTTTAACTTAGTTAGAGTGAAAAGAAAAAAAAGACAGGGTGGAGTTTCTATTCATCTTTTTGCCTTATAAAGCCTACTTGACAACACGGCGGTGCAACACTTCCCTACAATGGGGAAATGAACCATCACGGTGCACGTCAGAGGCCTAATGCGTACCGCAGATTACGCGCGGAGGGAAAAAGATTGAAACGAGGCTTGGCAGTGCCACCGTGAGGTTGCGGCGGGATTTCGAGCGTCTCGTGGCGTCCTGGAGCCAAGTCCAGACGGCCCCTCGTTTGGAGTTGTGTGAACTGGAGATGAAGAGGAGCGCTCCCTCTTTCTGCGGGGCTCTGAGTCGGAGTCGTCGCTGTAGGGTTCAGTGGACCTTGAGGAAACACCAGTGAATCCGTCACCAGCATCCCTCCTGGGACAAAGCTGGCTGGCCACTTCTGAAGCTCCAGTGACCCAAGGCTTGAACCCTGCTGCTCTCCATTCCCTGCCCTACGCGGCTACTGGGAATCTATGACCCCAAGTTCACCGGGAATCACACACTTGCATGGCAGCTTCAAACGCAATGACTGGCTTTGTCATGTTTTTAAACTGTGTTGTGCCCTCCACTGGCTCCCTGCAAATTACCAGAATATCACCAATCATTTTTCTTTTTAATAAGGCTCTATAACAAAGCACCTCCTGCCAGAAATGTGCAATAACTCACTGTACATATTCACATTCATACTTACACTGTGTTGATCTGCACTGCACTCATTTCATGTACACTACACACATACACACACTTTGCATTTTGCACACTATCTAGATATATATTTTTTATTTTATTTTACAGTGCTGTATTTACATATATGTTGTATATATATACATGTATATTTTATTTTGTATTTTATATACTTTGCACACTTTACTTTATGCACAGTCACTTTCTTTCTTTCTTATATCTATATTTTATTGTGTTTAGTTTATCGGTGCTACTGTTGTTAACACATTTCCCCTTGGGGATTAATAAAGTATATTTCCATTTTCTATTCTTCTATTCTAAAGCAAAGATGTATCATGAAAACAATGCTTTGCCTTTTTTTAAATTCTTTTTTTTTTTACATTTAAATGTGTGCATCGTAAACTTATCATGAAAATATGAAAACAGTTGTGATTTTGTGAGAGCTTTCTTGCTGCATCCAAGCCCAGATGGCTCTTAATTGGTTGGCAAAGGGAGCAAGAGGTCTTTTTTTGAGGCGTGAGTGTGTGATTGTTGCTGCTGAATTGCTGCTGTGAAAGGCTGGCTGCGTGATGTGGAGATGGAACAGTGTGAGAACAGGTCACACAATGGAGCCACCAGCCCTGCACACGGGGGGATGTTGGGGGTGAGTGGTGTGTGTCTGTTGGAGGGGAAATGAAAGATAGCTTAAGGAGGAAAAGTGGAGGCATGTAAGGGAGGGTGGACGTACAGAAAATCTAAAGTCAGAGGGAGAAAGTCATCTTTTTTTACCCGGCGGCAATTCTCCTGTGCACTTTAATGTTTCTCATGCACAGTATTCATATTCAACACTTCATCTAGGAAAGAAAAGCATTAACTACAAGTTCTTAGGACCTGAAATTCATTTGAACTGATACCCTAGCCTGGGGAACACTTATTCAGTAACAAAAATAGTGGAAGTCAATTACATGTGTCTAATTATTACGTGAAATAATGTGAAAACCAGTGTTCCCTTAATACCACTTCCTGAAAATATTTATATTTTTGCCTGGAAATAAATAATCTGTATTATACATAAAAACGATCCAAAGCAAATGATTTTAATTGTACACATCTTCTTCATTAACACATTTTTTTCCGCTTAATACAGCGTATAAAACAAATAACTAAAAGCACTAATAGTGCAAAACGGTTAAATTGCTGTCTTCATCTTGTAGAATCCAGAACATAATTATACAAAAGTTCCACATTTGGCCGTGTGCCAGTTAGCTTACAGTATTAGCTTACAGGATAAACCAGCTAGCATCATACAGTGAGAAGCCGGAGCTTAAAGAGTCTCCCATATGGTTAAAATACTTTGCACAAACAATGCAATGAAATGAAGGACATTATTATCGGTTATAGTTAAAGTAAACTTTTACTGTATCTCGGCGTAGGCTAGTTTTTATGACTTTCCAGATCGTAAACAATTGTGTCTTAATCACCACCTTTTAAAATATAATAATGTAACGCACAGGGTTCTTACACATGTTGACCAATGAATTTCCAGGACTTTTCCAGGACTTTTCCATGACCATTGAAAACAACTGAAATCTCGGTTTATACATGAAAAAGTGAGAACATTTAGTATTTAAACAATGTGAATTCCAAAGCATACAGTATACATTTAATGACACAAATGAATAAGAGACAATATTTTATTTAAAGAATAAACATTTGCTTCCCGAGCTACGGCCACTGAACTTTCCAGTTACGGTGCGTTCACTTGCAACGCGAAAAAAAAGAAAATTGCGCCGCCAGTATTTTGAGTCTCTCTTTCTAAAACATATTCATTAGTTCAAACTCGCCGAAAATGAACAAGTGAATATAACATTCCCATGACTTTTCCCAAACTTTTATGATTTAAGTTTTTTCCATGACTTTTCCAGGCCTGGAAATAACCATTTTAAAATTCCATGACTTTTCCAAGTTTTCCATGACCGTACGAACCCTGAACGCAGTCAAATTTACTCGGCGAACATTTTCACCGACCTACTTCTCTTTTGTCCAAGTACATTTGTACACTCAAATAACTTCAACACACTGCTGCCTCCCACACCTGCGTGATTACACATGACATCACATCACATGCCATTTAGCAGACGCTTTTATCCAAAGCGACTCACAATAAGTGCATTTCAACCTAGAGTACAAACTAAGAACAACAAGAATACAGAAAGTAACATTTCCTCAACATAGTCAAACTACAAAAGTACCACAATAAGATATTTAAGAGCCACTGAAGTACAAATCTGTGTTTTAATCCACATATAGTCGGAAAAGGTGCGTTTTCAGTGTCCGGCGGAAGATGTAGAGACGTTCTGCTGTCCTGATGTCAGAGGGGAGCTCGTTACACATGTGCCCTGTGGGTAAAATATGTTTCTCAAAAAGATCTTTGCTTAATAAAACACCAGGCGGTCTTCAGGCTCACAGAGCGGCGATGCAACCCGGGAAAAGATGGAGACCTAACACTTGCGCAACACCATCTAACAGGATGTCTTCATGAGCAAGGGGGCAAAATTAAGCTGTGTCAAAATGGCAGGCCATGGGAGAGGTTGCGGCAGACATCAAATCAACAGCAGTCCAATACAGGATCCCATTATCAACGACACTATATGGGTGCCCCGGGCCAAAAGTCCCCTGTACGGCAGAACTTAAGGTGTTGCTTGATTCATTAGTGCCTGTGTCTGAGCCGAGGTGATGGCTCCCTCATTGTCCTGAGAGGGGTGAGAACTGGAATGTCTTTTCTTTCTGTCAACACTATGTCACTTTAATTTCTTTTTCTGACGCCCAGTCTTGACACCTGGAAAGGTTTGACCGAGCACGGTAGCGAGGGATCATAGGAGAGTCCTATTTAAAGCGAGTGGTTGACACTGTTGACATTTCATTCTCCTCCTTCCTTGCAGCCTCACCTTTTCCTTGTAGGAATAGAAGGAAAAAAATGCATCACATTAAAAAAAAGGTACAGATAAGTTGGTCATTGTTTGAAAGAGCAGATAATGATCAGTTATAACCGAGATGTTCTCAAGAAATTTGGCAAGACACAGACACTATCATCTGCATGTTTGAAACGGATCACAGATGGCCAGGAGAGGGATTCTAGATATTAAAATACGCCGCAGTCATTTAAATTAAAGATGCAATCTCACTCGGTATTATTAACATGACTCAGGAGCAGCAATTTCATTGATTAAAACCTCCTGCTAACTCAGCTAAACATGTTAAAAGAAAGATTGTACTGCACATTATCGCCTAGTATTTGTGTTGAAGCATTTACAGTATGAAGTCACCCATAATACACCGTTAGAATATAATAGCTGTCAGCGGCTGAATGCACAGTGCTAATAATGTAATGTGCCCCTCCCTGAGGGAGCTGATCTCCTCATCTGGGTCACGGCGAGTATTAAAAGGGTTAAGGGTGCACAGTAAATTTATTGTGGGTCTTCCCACACCAATGGGACGGAGCACTAATGGATGACCTTGGGGTTTGGCTGTTCCAGACTTGAGGAGATCATGTCTCACCACCTCCCTACCACCAGGATGACCCTGGCCCTCTCCGCCCCTGGCCTCAACCTTTAACTCACTGATCTTTGACCAAATTATTAAGCAGACACCTGCTTTCCGGTGTATGGTCAGAGTGGGGGGAGGACTCACTGTGGGTACTCTAATTTGATGTAGATGTGTGGTGCGACAGTATCCATCTCACTAAGGATAAACCCATCTGTTAGACTTCCCAGCTGTGTGACTTTCACTGATGCCTGCAACATTGCACTGTTTACACTGGTGTTATATAACTTTAGAATTGAATTAGCCTATTATTATTTGAAATCATATAAATGCTTTTGATTTATGACCACATTATCACCAAACGTCTGCATATTATTTATACGGACGGGTCCCTGAGTAAGGAGGCACGTCAGGTTTCATATGACATTTGCACAATGTGTTATAACTTCCAGATACAGTTCTCCAGGGCAGTAACCTGCAGCAATGATCAGTGTTTGATATCAAACGAGAAGCTCAATCCAACTTATTAAGTTCAGTGTTTCTATTTTATTGTTATTTTGTATTATTTATTTATTTATTTTTTATTATTTATTTTGTATTTATTCGTTATTATTTGTTTTTTCCCTTTTTTATTATTTATTATTTGTTCACTAATAAAGGACTATCTTATCTTATCTTACAAAACACATTACTCTAAAGGTGCAACGAACTGTGACAAACACACTTTGATGTATAATTTCCACATAAAAAAAAAGAAAGCGTGAAAATTTAAATGAAAAAAAAAGGATCTTTTTTTTATTCATTTACATTTTTACAATGTCATTTTTCATCTTATGCACACACTAACCCTGAGAGTGGAGGTGGGACAGAGAGTATTGCCATTATATCAACTGTAAAATGCAGCCCTCCGTCAAGGGCACGAAGGTACGGGGACAAGCCCCAAAGACTGCCACGCACCTCGGGGACCAGTACGTGTCAAACTTGGGGGGCGAGAAAAATAAAATTGCTGCCATTAAGGTATACTTTGGAAATGACACTGACCTAGGTCTAGGTCCGCCATCTTGTATTGTCCCACCATCTGCACGAATGTGAACTTTGCCTTTAAATCGTGGCTTCTCAATTAACATGTCCAGCTGGGTGGAGAATGTCGTCAGCTCCCTAACATCATTACTGCCACGCCAGGCTGTGATAGAAATATATATATATATATATATATATATAAAAAAGTGCCCAAAGCTCTTTTGCTGGGTGTATGTGAGAGCTTCGCCTTCTTGGGTTATTTATTTATTTATTCTTTATTTCAGACGCCAAGTTCCATATAAAAATAACAGACATACAACTCTAAAAGAGAGAGAAAACAAGAAGATAAAACATACAACATACATAATAGAGTTCATTAAAAAGTATGAAGACTTTTGTGCCAATGTCGTCTTAAGTAAATGGATAGCAGCTCTTCAGAGGGTTGACCGGTTATATTAACGTGCAACTCCATAACTGGGTATCGGTAGAAAACGTGTGCTTATTACAGGGTTCTTACACATTTTGACCGATGGAGTTCCATGACTTTTCCATGACTTTTCCATGACTTTTCCATGACTTTTCTATAACTTTTCCATGAATTTAAACCAAATTTCCATGACCAAACTGAAATCTCGGTAAAAACATGAACAATTTAGAACATTTTGCGTATTGAGAGCGTACGCCGGCTTATATTTTAAGCGTCTTTCTTTAAAAAACATTAATTATTTCAAACTCGGCGTGAATGAACACGTGATTATAACAAATTTCCATGACTTTTCCCAAACTTTTATGATTTAAGTTTGTTCCATGACTTTTCCAGGCCTGGAAATGACCATTTTTTTAATTCCATGACTTTTCCAGGTTTTCCATGACCGTACGAACCCTGATATTAGGACTCGTGCAGACCGTGTGAGAAGAACGACGAATGTCGGGCCCTTTTTCTTTGTACGTTCTTATTGTCTTCCACTCGTGGGGGGATCTTAGACACGAGGCAGCACCTACGAGGCAAAACAACACGTTCTCCAACGCTCCGCGACGGCTCAAGCCTCTTCCAGATATTCTAGTGTTCTTAGACAAAGAGGGTTTAGAAAGCATCAAGTCTTCTTCCAAAATGCAAGCTGTGTGGTCTTTGTGATAGCCCCATTACAGCATGAAGGACTCTCACTTTAGGCTGTATGTCTGTCTGTGTTTGCTTGTGTATGGATAACTGTACTTTCCAGAAAAAGAGATCTTAAGAGGAAGTCTTTGAATGTAGGACATTGGCGCTGTAGCGGTTAATCTCCCCCCACGGCTTTACAGACGGCTGTGGATTTAGGAGTTGGCATCGTAACTGACCAGTGCTGTTTGATTAGATAACAGGGGATCTACTGCCGGCATCAATGGTCCACCGTGCCGAAATGAAACAGTTTGCTCTCCGCCCATTCTGCTTGGAACACGATGGGGGAGATTCTTCAACAGTCTGATGCCAAAAAGCCGCCAAGCGGCGTCCACCGCGGCGATACCACGATCGCGGCGATACGACGGGCAGCGCCGGCTTGTACCAGATGTTGGGAATTAGCCGTCCCTCTGGCTGCCACGGGTTGTGCCCTGCAGCTCTCCTTGAGACGCACTGTGCAGGATTGCAGGTGTTGATGAGTTGCCAAGAAACATACTTTAAAAGAAATGGTTACTATAACACAACTAGCAGTGTAGCAGAGTAGCTCCTAATGCTTTGTTGACACACTGACCCGATGAATATCCGTTTGTCTACACTTGATACTAAGAGAAGTCAAACCAGGGTTCGTACACATGTTGATCAGTGGATTTCCAGGACTTTTCCATGAATTTAAACCAAATTTCCATGACCAAACTGAAATTTCGGTTTATACATGAAAAAATGAGAACATTTAGTATTTAAACAATGTGAATTCCAAAGCATTCAGTATACATTTAATTAAACAAATGAATAAGAGACAATATTTGATTTAAAGAATAAACATTTGCTTCCCGAGCTATGGCCAGCGAACTTTCCAGTTACGGTGCGTTCACTTGCAACGCGGGAAAAAAAGAAAATTGCGGCTCCAGTATGAGAGCGTACGCCGGCTTATATTTTGAGTCTTTCTTTCTAAAACATATTCATTATTTCAAACTCGGCGTAAATGAACATGTGATCGTAACACATTTCCATGACTTTTCCAAAACATTTATGATTTAAGTTTTTTTCCATGACTTTTCCAGGCCTGGAAATGACCATTTTAAAATTCATTGACTTTTCCAGGTTTTCCATGACCGTACGAACCCTGCTTTTGTCTACACTAAGAGAAGTCAAACTCCACATGGCGGAAGACTCTGAGGGGACAGACTGAAGCTCCTCCGTCGCTGCCAACCCATAAATCTAGTGTATATACTCGGCGGCAGACAGGACCCTTTACTTCCCACTTGTGTTTCTATCCCACAGCCATTATGTTGCAAATAAACCGCGAAGACTTAACGTTTCCGTTGTGTACTAAATGTTCATTGGTTTACTCTGATTGCTATTGTGGATAAATTTGTTGTTGTAGATTACGACAAAGCCTCTTTCTCTGGCATTTGATTTCACTTCAATTCCAGTTGCTAAACACAATTGCATCCTGTTATTCTGCCACAGAGTATAATTAAAGGAAATGTGGTCAGATGGCTAATTTAGAAACAAGATCCCTTTCTTATTTCCTCCATTCTGTGCATCATACGGCTATGAGGCTTTACAACAAAGCACCTCCTGCCAGAAACTTGCAATAACTCACTGTAAATATTCACATTCATACTTACACTGTGTTGATCTGCACTGCACACATTTCATTTACACTACACACATACACACACTTTGCATTTTACACACTATCTAGATAGTGTCTAGATTGTAGATATATATATATATATATATATAATTTAATTTTACACTGCTGTATTTACATATATGTATATATATATATATATATATATTTACATACATGTTGTGTGTATATATACATATATATATACATATACATATATATATATATATATATATATATATATATATATATATATATATATATATATTTCACTTTGCACACTTTACTTTATGCACAGTCACTTTCTTTCTTTCTTATATTTATATTTTATTGTGTTTAGTCTATTGGTGCTACTGTTTTACAAATTTCCCCTTGGGGATTAATAAAGTATATTTATATTCTATTCTATTCTATATAAATATGGAACAATGGTTATCATATTATTGACAATATATTGAATGCATAATGTACTCACATTAAGTCTTAACATACTGTAAATAAAATGTTTTCACCACGTGTGATGCACGTCCTCCGAGGGCCGGGATGGCAGCATCAGGACCGACTGGTTAAGCTTGGCCCTCGCCGCACGGCGGTGGAGGGCCGTTGTCCCCTAAAACGAAAAATATACTGTGAGTGCATGGGGGTGGATGTCACTTCAGATACTGATGCATTTGGGGTCTGCATGGGGGGAAATAATGTGCAACAATGATATCTTTGATCATTGCTCGAACTCCCCAACACAGGAACTGTGTCGAGTGTGGTTATCATCAACCCATTTCTATTCCCCCAGCACAAATCATTTCATGGCTCCTTCATCCCGTGTGCCAGGGCTGGGTTTCAAAAGCAATTTCAGCTGAAAAATAAGGTGCTTTTCTTCAATTTTCAAGCCATTTGTATCAGGGTTAGTGTTGTTTACCTAGCTAGTACACTGGTATTTACATACCTCTTTAAAGGGGAAAAAAAATGGCCTGGTATGATTTATGGACTGCAGCAAGAGCGCAATTTTCTATGTCGTACACCTAATCTGAGAGGGTATGGAGAAAGGTCACATTGGCCATACAAATACCATGGCCCTTCCACAGAGAGAGGGTGGATATTTATTCTCCTTAAAAAAACTGTCAGTTAGGTCTGATTTATGATATGCAGAGCACAGCCGGCTCGTCAACACCTTTGTTTTCAGACCAACGTCTCGGCCGATGTAATAGAGAGATTAAATAAGATAAGAGAATAATTTGTCCGTAACTACTACCTTTGATAACACAGAGATACATTACATCGAGGTAACAATCATGTTATTACTTTTATTTTTTCTAGCTTTCCTGGTTTGTTTTATTCCACAATGAAAGGAAGAGTAACAAAAGCGGGAAAATGACGTGAGTTATAATTGCAAAGAGCAAAAAGAGACAGTGAGAAGCAGAGAGACGGATGCTGTCAGGTGTTAGGATCAATGCCGTGTTTCAGAGTTGTAACCTTTAGCCTCCCCCTTGACGCCAGTGTGATATGATACCATGAGACTGATAGAGAGGGAGAATACGTTCTCACGAACACGATATGATACGTTATGTGACTTTCTTTCTTCCCCTTAATTTCCCAAATGCATCTTTCCTTTACGGGTCGCGTGGCATGAATCTGAGCTTTGCGACCGGACAGAATAAACCATTTTATATCCCTCTTATGATTTATTAAAATATCTATGCTCACAAAGATGGCTCCCTGCCTTGGGTGTTTATTGCCCGCACAAAGTTAATTATCAATGAGAATCCGTTAATGTATTATCCATTAAAACCTGACACTGTCAGTGCATGTTCATTAATATTAATACCAACTCCATCTTCCATCGCATAGAAGAACGGTAATACTCACAAAAAGGTCAGCCAATTCACAGGACTGCCGAAACACTGAGCAAAATAATAAAGGGCATCACAATAAAGATATCATCCTGGGAAAAAAACAACGAGTTGAAATGACAGCACCCAAAACAATTGTGAGGCTAACACAATGTATGCTTTATTTTAGGTAAGGTTACATTTTAAGTGGCTATAATTACTTAATGAGAAAAGTAACAACAACTGTTGTTTTTTTGTTGAGTTTAACTATTCATATAAACAAAGTTTCAAATAAAGGCTTCTTTTGTTTCACTAACAATTGTTAAACTCAGAAAGACTGTTTGCCTCACAAGCTACATTTGTGCTCTACACATTTGACTGGAAACAACTCCATCTATGAAATTTAAAAAGCAAAAGTATAGAGTGTCAGTTTAGAGATTATGTTTCATGTTCAGCATTATACGCTCATTATTTACAGTGTGCTCACTTCGTGCACGGACAGACCAATTTATGGGGAAGCAGGGGATCAAGTTCAGTCCTAATGACAACCCCTCACTGACCTCTCCAGAGAAAACAAATGGAGCCCCAAGGTGATGTTTCAATATCACTAACTACTTGGGTGTCCTCGGGAAAGGAACAGATGTAGCCCTGAGGAAGAGGAAGGGGTGAGGTGCAGGTCAAGGTCACCATACGCCAAGGTTAGGGTCAGATAAGCACGGCTGGCTCGGGGTCTTCACATGCCCACAGGCCATAAAAAGGAGGCGTGGACAGAGACTCAAGAGCTATGGATCAAGTGTTATTCCACCGAGGGCCTGAGGGGCGGGTGAGGGCGGGCGGGGGCACCGGGGTGCAGCACCGTCATCCGCCTGGCCTCTCCACCCACTCATCGCCTGCTTTGGGCTGTTGCTAGGAGAACACTTTCTAACTTACTAATAATATTTTTTCATTCAAAAAAACAATTAAAGGCGCATCTAAGAACATTCACCACTTGAAGGATTCTATTGCTTTTTAGTCATTACATTACATTACATCACATGTCATTTAGCAGACGCTTTTATCCAGAGCGACTTACAATGAGTGCATTTCAACCTAGAGTACAAACTAAGAACAACAAGAATACAGAAAGTAACATTTACTCAACATAGCCAAACTACAAAAGTACCACAATAAGAGATATTCAAGTGCTACTAAAGTGCAAGTCTGTGTTTAATTCAGATATAGTCGGAAAAGGTGCGTTTTCAGTTTTCGACGGAAGATGTAGAGACTTTCTGCTGTCCTGATGTCAGTGGGGACATCTCATTTGTCATCTCATTTTTCTTTTTCTTTTTCTTTGTATGAATTAAGTCAAATTGCATAAACTATATCTGATCCTTCGACTGCACTGTGCATCTGACTGCACTATTCTTCACTTTGTTGTACTATTTTAACTGTTTGTTTCACGATATGTTTTGTATGTTTTTGTATGTTTTGTATTTTGTCCTTTCTGTGGACCCCAGGAAGATTAGCGGTCGCTAAGGCGTCAGCTAACGGGGATCCAATAAATAAACTAAATAAACTAAACTTATCAGTGAGGAAAGGGACACATCCTCTCAGAGTGGTATAAGAAACAATGTAATAACTAATCAGCTATTAATTCAGCCTAAAATGCAGCTATACGTAAACCAATTCTATATGTGAGATAAAATGTATTTAAAAAAGTGAAGTAATTAAGACTGCTGGGAGGATTGCAAAAGAAAACACAACACCATCTGCTCAGCTTACAATGCACATGCATGTGTGTGTATATACTATGTTACAGCCACAATAAATGATCTCTAATTGGAACATTCTAAATGAATTACTTCAGGTTATTTGTTAAGACTATGAAATGTCAGACTATGCCATTAGTTGCAGTGGGGGGTCCCATGGTATTTGGAGGGAATAAATTGGCTCGAGCACATTTATTTTGACTTAATTAATAAGATAACCTAAGTGATTTATTTGATTCCCTAGACTGTATGGCATAATAATAACCTACAGTACGAGGTAAATCAGCTAAATGTGTTCAACCAGAGAAGGACAACAGGAACAGAGTGAGACTACAATTACTGTCATATTCACGGGGAGGAGGGTTCTAATGGGGAGATTTTCTTCTCCTGATCCAATCAAATGTAAGTGTATCCTAGTGGGTTGTGCTTCCTTTAATTAGGAGGAGCAAGTAGTTTGATAAACTCTTCACGATGGTGGTTCCTGATTGTCATCTCATTACATGCATGCTTATTCTGCACGATGCAGCTTTTCCATACATTATACTGAATGTATTACACCACTGTGTAGTGTGTAGGTACTGGAAGTGGAATAGCAATCACATGGAGAATATAAATGCATCGTGTGTCTTTATTCAACAATTACGACTCAAATATGAATTCATAAGAGATGAAGAGTTGGAGTTTCTATTCATTTTCAGGTGAGAAACAAAGGCTGGCCGTAAATATAATGAGGATATTAAAGATCTATAACAAAGCACCTCTTGCCAGAAACTAGTGCAATAACATACACAAACTTTGCATTTTGCACACTGTCTATATTTTATTTAATTGTGCACTGCTGTATTTGCACATATGGTGTGTTTATATATATATATATATATATATATATATATATATATATATATATATATATACAAAATAATATATATATATAATAATATATATACAAAATATATATATATATATATATATATATATATATATATATATTATTTTGTATTTTATATTTCACTTTGTATAGTTTATGCACAGTCACTTTTTCTTTCTTTCTTATATTTATATTTTATTCTTGTGTGTTTAGTTTATCGGTGCTACTATGTCCACAAATTTCCCCTTGGGGATTAATAAAGTATATTTATATTCTATTCCATTCTATTCTAAAGAGAAGGAAACAAATAAAAATCTATTGCATTCTTCAAAAGCGTTTGAAAAATATACATTTAGGACATCTTAGCTTGAAGTGAAGTTCGGAAAACTATTTTTCATACCATTATGTATGCAAAAAAACAAACATCATACCTACAGTATATGAAACTTGTCTCTTTCTTGATGCCATATCCGCACTAGGAGCAAGTCAATTACATAACTTGTGTATACAGAGTCTGAGACACACGTTTACATTATGAGGAAAAGTTCTCTTATTATAACTAGAAATGATATCAAGTATAAAGTTGTCAAAGCAGGAAGAGCTGCTGACAACAATATGATAAGATGCAATTTTGGGAGAATTTATCCATTGTTAAAAGAACAGGATTTGGGAAATGGCGCTGCTGGTTGAAGGTTGATGACAGAACATGCTGTCCATGGAGGAACAATGCAACCTCCTGAATATCACAACCACACGGGCTCCAATGGAGAAGGAATTATTTCTCAATAGAGCTGCAGATTAGTTATCATGTACATTAGCATATGTAGAAAAACACCTTTTTCTGCGACCTAATGGGATGATTTTAAGTTTTAAAAGGAATTTATTTACACTACATCAGTCTAAATGTTCTCATTCATCGATTTCTCGGGTCTTACAATAATGTTACTCAATAAAACTTATGATTATTATTATTATTATTATTATTATTATTATTATTATTATTATTATGTTGTTGTTGTTATAAATAAAACGTTTTTATTAACAATGTGTAGCACGATAAAATATGCAGTATGATATTCTAAAAGTATTTATAGAAAATTCATATGAATTACTGATAGCAAATATGATGCTAAATTATTTCGTATATAGCAAAAACATTGTACATATTAATTACTAAACACTGGTACACAAAGTTAGGCATATTAGTCCATCACTTTATTTGATCTCCTTTTCTTATCAATGACTGGATTGGTGCAGAGATCCATTTATATTACTAACATATCCCCATATACATTCAATACAAGTAAAGCCTGTCCCAAGTCCACTACTTATCATGGATGATGTGTTGCATTGTGTCATTGTTTGAGACAATTTCTCAATTATAGATATTGTTTTAATGAGAATTTAAGAAAAGCTGTTGACAGTGAGTATATTAACATTATGCATGTCAACTGACAGTTGTTATTAAATGTGATAAGCCAAGTTCTTCTACATATAGCTAGCATAACCGTGAGAGGACCCAAATAAGACATAAGGAACAGATAAGACCAAAGAGAGAGAGAGAGCGAGAGAGTAAACAAGGGATGGAGGACTGAGAGAGGGAGAGAGAGATGACTCCAAGAAGGTCACTCCTTTTTTGTAGTCAATAATTGACATTTAAACACACGTTTTAAACGTCACTGATAAAATTACGCGAGATAATGGAGAGCGAGCTGCTTACACTGGCATGCAATTATAACCATAATGAGATGCAAAAATGCAAATGTCTTTGTGCATGCTCCAGCCTCCTTTTGTGGGGTGCCGCGGCGTCTGTGGTGGATGATAGATGCCACGCTGGTGGTGGTAGACAGAATGGTGACATGTGGGAGTGGGAGCAAGCAGAAAACAGAACTGGGGCAAATATGCCACACACTCTCACAAGTAAATCCCACAACTGACGGAGATAATGCTCCCCTGAATGCTCTCTAAATGTATATAGTTAATTAATTACTAAAGATGTTTTTTTTTAATAATGGGTAAATACATGATTTATAGGCTGGCTATTATTATTTTTGCAATACAGAGATATTCAGATATATACCTAAAAAAATAAAATAAAATAAAATATATATATATATATATATATATATATATATATATATATACATATATATATATATATATATATATATATATTAACACACACAATATGTATGTATATACATATATAAATATATATATACATGTATATACATATATAAATATATATATACATGTATATACATATATATAAATATATATACATATATATATATATATTATATATATATATATATATATATATATATATATATATAACCATACAATAAAGTTAATTCCCTGATGCAGTGCATATTTTCCGATAAGACAACTGATACACATGCAAATACACTTTTTTCTATTTCATGAACACTATAAATATACATTGAAATATGCATTATATTTAGCAACATGTATTCAATACCTCCTCCACTGTCACTTTGTTCTGATCACCTGTATTGCTTTCCTAATGTCAATTGTAAAGCTCCATTCAGATGCAACAACTGAGGACATTACATGCTCTCCATGACACATGCCTATACAAATACCCTGCGCTAAGCCTTTGCTGCCACCCATCCTTAAATAACATTCAAATAATGTAAGTACAAATTCCTGTGGCCCACTTCCCCCGTTTGTACGCTCACCCTTCCCAGACCGCTCGGCCACCCCTCTACCTCTGGAGGCTGACAAGAATGGGACACAAAACATGCTAGCAGTCATGCTGTTTGTTAGAAGCAATTAATTTCTCCGAGGCCTTCATTCCATTCAGGATAAGCTTTTGTGCTCTAAATCCCACTATTCGGAGCTTCTCTTGTGCCACGTAGGAGGGTATGAGAGAGTGGAGGATTGGGAAAGAGAGGGAGAGGCCGAGACAGAAGCTTTGGATGACAGATTATCTTGGGCCAGTTAAGCATGTAATTGCTCAAATGAGTTAAAATCCCTTCAAATATCTGTCTCTGCACCTCATCACACCACTTCATACACTAAAAAAAGGGGTCTTCAATAGCCAGCTGCCAAGACAATTTTTTCAGGAAAAGGAATATTATTCACTAGATTTCTATACATGTTTAAAAGAAAACTTTAAAAAAAAACTCCAGTTGCCAGAGCTACTCTGCTTCCTCTTGCTTACCAAACTAGTGAAAGCACCGTTGAAGAGTTTCGATCACCGGAAGATCGACATGGAGTTTCACCATCGGATGATACACATCTGAGCAATATCGCTGAAGTTCAAGGAGCAGAATGGACGTGTCTGACATGGCGAGACGGATTGTTTTGCAGAGTAACAGACACAGCAGTCCACAGATTCAGATCTGGAGAATGCCTGCTTTCCCCCTGCCAAGCCTTTTTTTAGATAGCCACTGTTGCTCCAGACTAAGGCTGATGGATCCAAGCCTTAGAGGGAGAAGCTGCAGCATGCCAGACTTCTGAGGGTCACTGAATGGACTGTTCTCTTGTGCTTTCATTCTTTTAATTTAATCAGTAGTCTAATTGCAGCTTTACACAGATTTTCCCAAATGCATCACATCAAACACTTGGATATTAATTGTTTTGTCTATGGCATTTATGAGCAATTTGACCGTACTAAGATGCAATTGTTGCTTAATATATGGCAATAAACGTGTCAAGAAACTTTGATTAAAGACATTTCAGACAAAACAAAGACTGTTTTTGATTGCATGATGGACAACGACATTTGATAAACACGATGGGATGGAGGAAGATAGAGGTTTTTTTTGGCCAGGTGTATTTGGCCCTTGCCAAATGCCACCCTCAGAGCAAAGAGGGTGTCCTGCATTGCTTCCCTGAATGAATGCTAATGAGGGCGTGTGTGTATGTCTGAATGTTATTCACACCACATCAAACTGGGCTTGCAAAGAGGTGCAAAACTGGGGCTGGCAGCCTCCCAAACCAAAACAACCTGGAAGAATGTCAGACATTACATGTGCCTAGGACACCGTACACGCATGGACTATTGTAGAGAAAACATTATTATAGAGCTTATATTAACAGGAGTTCAGCTGCCACAAAAAGGTGCAGCTGACTCATAGAAAACTGTTTTGTTTATGTTATAAAATGCTTAGCTCGTTCATTTTTAAAGCCAAATATAAAAAAATAAAAGCATTAAATCATAATGACCAGGACCATGGTAATGGTATCCCGTTAACACATGACCAGACGCGTTGATATTTTTTGGATTCTTGTCAAAGAGAAGTAGGGCTCACGTCTTTTAGTTGAAAGTAACTACATTCGTGTTAACATAATTTGACGAGAATTTATAGAAGTTACATAATGAGAGTTCACCCTGCTGTGATGGGTCTCCAGGATTAAAAGTACATCTTTGAATTCTCTTAAATATAATAGCAGTCTTGGGTAAGATTTGCTCAAGCGTATGAAAACACAACCAGAAATAGGGTTAAAAGGGACACGTATCACTGGAATTATAATGACAAATGCATGCTTTAGACAAACATTCAAAGAGTTTAAACTCAACTTCAACCAGATTTTACCATGCATAATGCAGAACAACACAAGGTAGACTCACAAACCAATTACAATCATTTAGGACGGTCTACTTTGCTAAGGTGAGACGTTCTCTGTATTGGCTTCACATTCGCTGACAGCTGATGGGCAGACAAGGTCACTGGATGTACAAGCTCTCATTTAAAACACGGACATGAGAGCAGAACTGGGGTTAGTTGGGTCTATCAGAGCTGTCAATCAATTAATGACAATTATTGAGCAAGGACGCCCGTGGGTGGTGATAGAGGGAATGAGAATGACCATGGGGAACAACATGGGGAACGGGACGAATTATGGAGATTGGAAAATAATAACCAAAACTGAATAATATTACCAGCCCACACATGCAGATCACTTACTTCCCAGCATGTGTAAAGTGTGTCAATTGAGCCCCATGACAGGGATTTGGGGCTAGTTTAACTAATCAAACCAAAAGAAGAAGACATTCAATGACTTATTAGGATTCCCCCATAAAATATCAATGAGTTTTATGAGCTTAACTACATTATGGGAGGTGCCAAATGAGCCATACGTGATTTTCATTTAGGAAAAGATGTGGTTGTTGCACATGTTACACATTTATAAACTTCCTCTAAAAGAAGGAAAGATTCAGAAGAGACGCCGTGCTGTCCCACACCGAGAAGCTGCTGTTCTCCTATACATGAATACAGGGCAGAGTCACGCTAAGTTTAAACTCGGAGAGGAAAGGGAGAGACAAAAAAAAGGAGGGAGGGAAAGCGTTTTGAAATTCTCCAGCTGGCAGGCTTTAATTTTCCACCATTCTAATTAAAATGCAAATTAAATTTATAATTAGCAACCACAGTATCCGAGAAACCACCTTGTGTGCAGCCCCAAACATATGGGGCAACCAGCGGTGGGCAGCACCGTCTCCAGGAGACAACGGAGGTGGGTGGCAGGACTGGCAGGGTTCTTACACATGTTGATCAGTGGATTTCCAGGACTTTTCCAGGACTTTTCCAGGACTTTAAACCATATCTCCATGACCAAACTGAGATCTCGGTTTATACATAAAAAAGTGAGAACATTTAGTATTCAAACAAAGCATACAGTATACATTTAATAAAACAAATGAATAAGAGACAGTATTTTATTTAAAGAATAAACATTTGCTTCCCGAGCTATGGGCGACGAACTTTCCAGTTACGGTGCGTTCACTTGCAACGCGGAAAAAAAAGACAATTGCGCCGCAAGGATGAGAGCGTACGCCGGTTTATATTTCAAGTCTTTCTTTCTAAAACATATTCATTATTTCAATCTCGGCGTAAATGAACATGTGATGATAACAAATTTTCATGACTTTTCCAAAACTTCTATGATTTAATTTTTTTCCATGACTTTTCCAGGCCTGGAAATGACCATTTTAAAATGACTTTTCCAGGTTTTCCATGACCGTAAGAACCCTGCTCAAATCACAATTTTTTGGGAAAAGTCATGGAAATTTGTTATATTCGCTTGTTCATTTACGCCGAGTTTGAAATAATGAATATGTTTTAGAAAGAAAGACTCAAAATATAAGATGTATGCTCTCAATACTGGCGGCGCAATTTTCTTTTTTTTCCGCGTTGCAAGTGAACGCACCGTAACTGGAAAGTTCGATGGCCATAGCTCGGGAAGCAAATGTTTATTCTTTAAATAAAATATCGTCTCTTATTCATTTGTTTCATTAAATGTATACTGTATGCTTTGGAATTCACATTGTTTAAATACTAAATGTTCTCACTTTTTCATGTATAAACCGAGATTTCAGTTTGGTCATGGAATTTTGGTTTAAAGTCATGGAAAGGTCATGGAAATCCATCAATCAACATGTGTAAGAACCCTGTTTGAGTTTTGTCCAGGACTTTTCCAGGCCTGGAAATTAACATTTTTAAATTCCAGGACTTTTCCAGGTTTTCCATGACCGTAAGAACCCTGGACTGGGGAGTGTTCGTCGGAGCCGGAGCCGCTCTGGTGACGCGGGAGACGCGCTGTGCTCTAACCGCTCTAAGCTCTCCGGGCACGGCCCAGTTTACTCTGCTGTCACCGCCCGGGTCACAGGTCACTGCATGCGTCGCCTCGGCGATGCACAGGAACGGCGAGCGGCACCGCCGGGGTCAGCTCCTCCGGATCGAAAGGTTTCCGACCAAAATTAACCTTTCTGACTCTCGGATAATTAATTTTTCATTGACGTAACTTCTTTGTAAACACAGCACCTTGCTTTAGCCAGTCGCTGTCAGCCACGGCAGGGTTCTTACACATGTTGACCGATGGATTTCCAGGACTTTTCCATGATTTTTCCAGGACTTTAAACCAAATTTCCATGACCAAACTGAAATCTCAGTTTATACATGTAAAAGTGAGAACATTGAGTATTTAAACAATGTGAATTCCAAAGCATACAGTATACATTTAATGAAACAAATGAATAAGAGACAACATTCGCTTCCCGAGCTATGGCCATCGAACTTTCCGGTTATGGTGCGTTCACTTGCAACGCGAAAAAAGAAAGAAAATTGCGCCGCCAGTATGAGATTGTATGCCAGCTTATATTTTGAGTCTTTCTTTCTAAAACATATTAATTATTTCAAACTCGGCGTAAATGAACAAGCGAATATAACAAATTTCCATGACTTTTCCCAAACTTTTGTGATTTGAGTTTTTTCCATGACTTTTCCAGGCCTGGAAATTAACATTTTAAAATTCCATGACTTTTCCAGGTTTTCCATGACCGTACAAACCCTGCATGGCATCCTCACATGGCGCAGGTGTTTTTTGGAGCTGAAAAGCAACAAGCAGGATAACAAGAAAATAGAAGTTACTCAAGACTTCAAAGAGTGACGTGAATCTGGAAATGTAAAACAGACACTCTTGCAGTTTGCAATCAGGGTTCTTACACATTTTGACCGATGGAGTTCCATGACTTTTCCCTAACTTTTCCATGACTTTAAACCAAATGTCCATGACCAAACTGAAATCTCGGTAAAAACATGAACAATTTAGAACATTGTGCGTATCGAGAGCGTACGCCGGCTTATATGTTGAGCGTCTTTCTTTAAAAAACATATTAATTATTTCAAACTCTGTGTAAATGAACACGTGAATATAACAAATTTCCATGACTTTTCCAAAACTTCTGTGATTTAATTTTTTTCCATGACTTTTCCAGGCCTGGAAATGACCATTTTTTTAATTCCATGACTTTTCCAGGTTTTCCATGACCGTACAAACCCTGTGCAATGCTTTTAGTATTGGCACAAAAAAAATCAGACTTTCTTGCACAATATTCAGTCAAGGGCAAGCCGACAGGCTCAATCTGTAGGTGACCATTTCTGCTGTCCAACAGAAGTTAGAGCGGGTCACTGCGGGTCGGGGAATTGTTCTCCAAGGTGCCTGCCTTTCCCCACTGACACTGCTGACACAGCACCATCAATCATCCATCAGTTGTCACAGCTTGAAGCCGAGGGTCAGAACAAATCCATGTCAAAAGAAAAGGCCACATCTTACCATGCGCCTTCGCTCAGCCGGACAGTCTGCTGATGACACGGTGTCAAGAGACCGCTATCCCACTCCAGAGTCCTTCTCTGTGACCGACCGAGTCGATGAGAAGGCCTCACGTGACCCCTTCGACGCCCCCGTCCCCTTGTCACCTGAGTCAGACCACCGACTTCCATTATGCAGTTAAGTGTCTCAACTACAAGACGGACTTATCGAGGAAGCTGTCAGGTGAGTTAACTCGCGGAGCTTTGGGTAGACAATTGGATGTGGCCCGGTGTCACGACTGACACTGTTTCCTCTTGCACGCCGCTCTCCGAATGACACTGATCGCTGTGCAGCGGGGCGTTAACACAGAGTCATCAGCAGCCTTTCACGGATACAGTAGAGACGTCGGCTTGAAGATGATTTCTTTGTGTTAAAGAAATACAGCTGGATGTTTAGACTTTCCCTCTTCTTCGGAATACCTGGTGAGTTGATAATCGGAAGACTGGGTAAGCTTTATACTCCACCACATTGTTGGGAGGTGACATCTTAGACACAAAAGAAACCTTGATGTGAAGATATCCTAACTGCAGTGGTGGGCAAAAAAGTCAAAATGATATATGGCTTTAACCAAAGTGACAGTCCCCGTTGGACAAAACATGCTTTCTAAATAAAATCCTCCATTGTTTTCTCCCCTCTAAGAAATGTTCCTGCTCGCCGTTTGGTTGTGCCACCTGTTGCCTTGTTAATCATGCTGAGAAGATACTCATAAATCATAACATTCTTCAATTAATCAAGCTGTCAGCTTCGAGGTGAGAGGTCGTGCATGGAAGAGACAGAGGTCATCGGTCTGGTGTGAAAGGGCGATGGTTGCGTGGCATCTCTTATTCTTGGGAAGTGTCAGTCGAGGAGCCGACGGAACAAAGGAGAAATCAAAGTCCAGGGGACACGAGAACGGGGGGGTGGGGGGGGGGGGGGAGGGGGCTGGGGCCGACGCACCAGCGCCGTAGAAAGGAACCGGGGTGCGGAGCATAAAGCCAGTCAAATTGACCTGTCATTACATCAAGTGAGCTGTGCCAAGCCGCTACATTATCACACTCACCATACCCTTTCAGATGACAGAGTTCCCGCAACTTACCAGGTTCCTGCAGCAGCCCATTTGCATAATTAACAAGTCATTCATGTGTCGTTAATGTGACTTCCATTCATTTGAAAGAGACTTCAGATTAAATAGCACATACTGTATCTGGAAATTTCCACTAAGTGTCAAATGGTTATTACAGGGTTATTACACATTTTGACCGATGGATTTTCATGACTTTTCCAGGACTTTTCCAGGACTATAAACCAAATTTCCATGACCAAATTGAAATCTCAGTAAAACATGAAACATTTAGAACATTTTACGTATTGTTTGCGTTTTTCTTTAAAAAAAACATATTAATTATTTCAAACTCGGCGTAAATGAACATGTGATTATAACAAATTCCCATTACTTTTCCAAAACTTTTATAATTTAAGTTTTTTCCATGACTTTTCCAGGCCTGGAAATAACCATTTTAAAATCCCATGACTTTTCCAGGATTTCCATGAGCATAAGAACCCTGTTATTACTCTAATAACACACGCGTCTCTGGATCTTAACCAAGACGAAGAATAAAGAAACATGCAATCATTTGCACAACAGATTGCATTGTGGGTTCTCGCATGTCTGGCGTTTGCCTGCATAGCTTCAGGTTGACACAGATATGGGAATGCAGGTTTCACAATGTTGGCTAACTGCAGCAGTCAGGAGACGTCCAACATGCCCACGGGCAGAACTGGCCCGCGCCCCGCTTCCGTGAAGTTGTTGGCTCGGTGTGTTATCGTACAGACAAAGACAACTTGTTGTGCTGGTACTCGGTGTTGGAAGAAGTATTCAGATAGTTTTTTAAGTAGAAATATCACAGTGTAAAAGTCCTACATTAAAAACAGGGTTCTTACACATTTTGACCAATAGATTTCCATGACTTTTCCATGACTTTTCCCCAAATTTCCATAACCAAACTGAAATCTCAGTATTAACATGAACAATTTTGAGAATTGTGCGTGTTGATTGCGTACGCCGGCTTATATTTTGAGCGGCTTTCTTTAAAAATCACATTCATTATTTCAAACTCGGCCTAAATGAACATGTGATTATGACAAATTTCCATGACTTTTCCAGAACTTTAACGATTTTAGTTTTTTCCATGACTTTTCCAGGCCTGGAAATTACAATTTAAAAAATCCATGACTTTTCCAGCTTTTCCATGACTGTACGAACCCTGTAAAAAAGTTACTGGGATGGAAGTCAGCAGAACATACTTCAGTCATCAAAATCTAATTATTACGGACACAGAATGGACCGGACATGGTTTGATTTACTGTCATTGCTAATGCTGATGCAATAACACATAAGAACTATTAAAGTTAAACTACTTGGAATACACTGCAAAAAACTCTAAAGTTAAAGGAGCTCATCAACTTTGAAACTTTTAAGACTTGTGTGAGAGAAATTGGAGCACTTGTTCTTGTTTTGGTGTAAATCTGGAGCTTTAGTCCTGTTGCCTTATCTTTTTAATGTATTTTATTTGTGTTATGTGTTTTCTGTTGTGTCTTGTGACTTTTGCACTTTTTCTATGCTGCTGTCTTGACCAGGCTTCCCTTGAAAAAGAGGTCATTGTACCTCAATGGGACCGACCTGGTTAAATAAAGGCTAATAATAATAATAAAAAAGTACACCAATTAAAGAAAACACTTGGGTTGTTTCATTTAAAGTAACTAATTGTATTTACAACAGGGTTCTTACACATGTTGACCGATGGATTTCCAGGACTTTTCCAGGACTTTAATCCAAATTTCCATGACCAAACTGAAATCTCGGTATAAACATGAACAATTTAGAAAACTTGGCGTATTGAGAGTGTACGCCGGCTTATATTTTAAGCGTCTTGCTTTAAAAAAACATATTAATTATTTATTATTTATAAACTGATCATTTCCAACAATGAAAATAACAAGCAGACTAAATGCCCCTTCCTTCCAACTCTGCATTATAAATGTCTTCTGAATGTGGAAATTATTCTCACCATTACTTTCTCCCCAATTTTCCCCATGAATTTCAATAAAAGCATGCAATTTACAGATACTCGGCACTCTTTTTCTCGTGCGGCACATTTTAAAAGCAAAGTAGCAGTACTTTAACCTGACACCCTTTTGCACAAGGTCAGTCATTTCTGACAATTACAACATCTGTAATTTCCTATCTTAATGCGCTATACATCAAGGTTGAACTTTACCAAGCTTGACGTGTCAATCTGCTCTATGTATTTCTCTTTGCATTAGCGGATTTGAATGACATTTAAGCCTCACAGCCTGTCACTGCCCACTCATCCACCGCCTTGGAATTTCCAAGTGATTCCAGTCATTGATTACTCAGTATTTGGAGGTCTAATACAAGTGTATCTACCCATTATTCAACATCTTTAATGGTTACTTGTTACCACTTAAGTCAATCACTGCTCTTTTGTTTGAATGGGAATACTTTGTGCTACGATTTGAGAGGACCACATAGGAGGGCAAACTAGTTATGTAAAAAAAAAGAAGAGAAACACTGCTTTTTAAAAACTATAACACATAGTGTCGTACGCCTCAGAGAGACAGGTTCATTATTTATTTATTTTAAGAAAATAGTTATGTAGCGTTTTATACATTTAAACCATCCAGGGCATTTATGCACCATTGCTAATAGGGCTTTTTAACAGTTTGATTAAATGCTTTAATCAATCACAATCCCAGCCTGTTTATTAATCACTTTATCAAGCAGTTGATGCATTGCTGCATTTAATGGACTCCATTTATTTTGATTTCTCCTCTCTTCATCTTATCGAAAGGGCTCTCCCAATCTGGACAGATAAAAAAAGGGGGGATGCGAGAATGGCTGGCTGTGGTGGCGAGAGCTCAGACAAGCCAGTCCCTTAACTTCATTACGATCACTCTGCTCAGACTTAACCAATTTATTAGTGGCAATATGTGCCCTGAGCGATGGTTAGGTAAACCACACAGCTTAGCTCAGATAAACAGGCGCCCGTTCATTTGTCTCCTCACCAGACACCACCGTGATGTATGATCCTAATAAGATTAATATCCCCTGGATTTATTCCATCTTAGTCCCCCACAGGCGTCATTTAATGGTCCTCCTCAAGGATCTAAGACTGTTTCTCAACCTCTATGCTGTAAGATTTGAGAGTAGAAATATAGTGGTTTAGATAAATATTTCAATCCATATGGGATCTACCACTTTAGACATACAGTTACAAGTTACAAGTCTTTTATTGTCAGATAAACAGAATGACACAGGGTCAGACTGGGCACTGGAATTCTTAGGACAAGGCCCCACAACAACTACCATAGCATAACACAATACAACATAACATAACATGACATACACTCTGTACAAGTACTCTGACACATATCATAACCTTACTAAATACAGGGTTCTTACACATTTTGACCGATGGATTTCCAGGACTTTTCCATGTTTTTTCCATGACTTTAAACCAAATTTCCATGACCAAACTGAAATCTCGGTAAAAACATGAACAATTTAGAACATGTTGTGTATTGTGAGCGTACGCCGGCTTATATTTTGAGCATCTTTCTTTAAAAAACATATGAATTATGTCAAACTCGGCGTGAATGAACATGTGATTATAACAAATTCCCATGACTTTTCCAGGCCTGGAAATGACCATTTTAAAATTCCATGACTTTTCCAGGTTTTCCATGACCGTACGAACCCTGTAAATATGCAAGATAAATACACAATACAACATGCTAAGACATATACCAAACCTATACATATAATACTAACCTACATACATATAACATATAATACACATATAGTAACATATAATAAACTAAACTACAGACAATGGAAGTAGCAGGTAGTGCAATAATTCTGATAAATAAGTACATAGTATAAGTACATACATTATTGCACATACAGCAGCCTGTTCTTACACTTGAACTATGAATTAACATTCTTCCTGAAAACACCTTTCTACACAAGTTTCTGTGGTATTCAATAACGCATTAAAAGTGGTCATTGAACCCGTCATGTTCTGGTCAGAAATGACCACAATTAGCAAACAATCCATCTCCTTGTAAGCCCCTCCTCCCAGAATCCCAGGTTTGGATTCACGCGCAGACTTTCCGTCTCGTCCATATTTCCCCTCGTCTGCCCTTCAGCTTCTCCTCTTCTCTCTATTGTACGCTAAAAAAGCTATTGTCTGCATCGTCCCAAACTCCGAGAGTGCACAGGTTTGGAACACTGAATAGAAAATTGTACTTAAGTGGTCTTCTCTTGCCCATCACCTCTACCCTCTACCCTCCTCCACATGAGAAGGGCTGCCGGGGTGGGCTGCAAGGGGACGCCAGCAGGGCAATAGCAAACTTGAAAGCCACAACATTTGCAGCACTCTTAAAAAACAAGCATTTCACACCTGAAGCCTTTCATGCGGGGCCTCGAGGCATCCCCTTCAAGGCATTTAATTGGCTATTGCTTCAGAGCTCGTTCAGCGTGCCCATTATGGTGAGGGGACAAGCAGCCAAGTATGTCGAATGAAAAGGGTCCTTCTCCCAGATGGGCCTGGTGGTATTAAAAAACTGCCCGATCACTTCTTGCTGTTGACTGGCAGAGGTAATTCAGATGTGTGTACATCTACAAATACTTCAAAATGAAAAGAGTGAACTGGATAAGAAGGAGAAGAGGAATACTGACCTTCACCATTTCTTTCAAACGCAGCACTCAGTCACAAGGATTATGAGATGTGGAGATATAGTGCGATACCGATGCACATACGCTATGAAGCCGAGCACACAGAGCAAAGCACTACCTTATTCTACAACTGATAGCCGCTGTCATAAATTACACTCCACTTCAGCTGTCCGGTTTATCGATGATGACATTTGAACAAGCTGTGAAACATTTCCTCGACTACTGTCAACTGGTGAAAACATAAAAAAAGACCCTGCAGCATGCCTCCACACATCAGACACTTTGATCACTTACAGTTTTTGATATGAAGACATTTGTGGCTCCTCTAAACATATATTTCATGCTTTAATCTCAGTCCTGGGATGTAGGGCTCTAGGATATGATGTTCCACTTTTGTTTGGCAGTTCTACCTCAAAGATATGGTCCTTTTTCCCTTTCCGCGTGCCATCTGCCATCTGAAGTTTCACCCATATCAGCCCGAGGCATTGGAGCCCTCGTTGGCAATGTTTTTGAGGGCACCCTGACTCCCCGTGGATGGACAGCCTTGGGGGAACCAGATAAAGTAGGTGTTTAGTCTCTGGGCTGCTGATGAGGAAGGGATTGGCTTTGAGCTGGGTTGGGACTCATGGGAAATCTGGCGTGCAAACTAATTACGTCGTGCTGCCAAACTGCCTGTGATTACAAAATGGAGAGGCGGCGAAGGTGGAGCTTAGACGTTATCAATTGCCCTACTATTTCTTCTTTTAAAGAAAGCAACTAAAGCTAATGAGATTATTTAACGAGATGTTCTTTTTGGAGAGTAAGTTGTTTTAATTTTAGAGCAATTATAGGACACAAATGTATGGATGGATGGATGAAGCAACATCCGAATCTTCCGATTTTAAAGTTCGGTCACCTGAAAAAAATCGGAATTCTCCGGATGGTTCAATAACAGCAAATATCTAATTACTTCTGCCACGTTTCCCCACCTGCCTGTCACACTTTTGGAGAAAGCCACTTAAAAAAAACAGGTTAGTTCACAAACGATCTGCTATATTTGTATTAACGCCTCAGCTGGTGGCACAGACAGCCCCTGAAGATACGCACCAGGCAAATCATTAAAGGAACAATCGGCTTCTAGTTCATCATCACAGACCAGATCAGGCTCAACATCTCAAAGGTTGTACGCTATCCTACTGGATACATACTTTTTGATGTGTTTTAATTGATTAATATGTACTCTAGATTCAAAAAATATGTGTCTATTTCTGACAGCATTAATCATCTCATTCGAAAATAATTATTTAACTTAGTGCCACTAGTTGGTAAACTGTGTATAGGGTTGGTACACATGTTGACCGATGGATTTCCAGGACTTTTCCAGGACTTTAAACCAAATTCCCATGACCGAACTGAATTCTCGGTGTATACATGAACATTTTTAAAAATGTAGTATTCAAAAAAATAGAATTACAAAGCATGCAATACACCTTAAATGAAATAAATGACATTATCCCGACCGCTTCCTGAGCTACTGTTGCTACGGCCGGCGAGCTTTTCAGTCAAGGTGCGTTCACTTGCAACGGGAAAAAATAATAATTGCACCGATAGTATGCCGGCTTATATTTTGAGCGAATTCCTTTCAAAAACATATTCATTATTTTAAACTTGCCGTAAATAAACATGTGATAACAAATTTCCATGACTTTTCCAAAACTTTTATGATTTAAGTATTTTCCATGACTTTTGGAAATGACCATTTCAAAATTCCATGACTTTTCCAGGTTTTCCGTGACCGTACGAACCCTGTGTATATAGTCTTGGAAAAACTATTGTGTTTTTTACAAACACTACCATTATGAAGAAAAAAAACATGTTAAATGTTTAAAGGTTAAAAGTGTAGGAAAAACAGAGGAAAGCTCTCCTATTGAAAAAGTCCGGGGCGCAGGTGGAAGGTTGCAATAAAGCAGAGCATGGCTGCTTATAATGGGAGATAAATCTTCTATGTTTCCTCCATTGTTTTTATTACATTACGTGCCATTACATATGAATGTGCTTAGCAGATGTCTCAAAGCATTGCGACTTACATAACTTATATTCCAGCTCATAACCCGTTTATACAGTGGAGCATGTCACCAACTGAGATGAGGAGCATTTGTCAAGGATGGAATGACAGCACACGATGAAGCAATATCAGCCTTTAAAATAACTTATTCTTTTCCCCCCCCCCGCTCGCTCTTTTCTCCCTGATCGGGGGACTCGGCGTCTTGCGGGTTAAAAGAAAGGAACTTATTTCATGAGGGAACTGTAGGCGCAGTCATGGATCTAATCATCACGGGGGGATGCAGGTAACATCAGTCAGTGACATGGAGCAACATGATATCAGACACGGAATAGATCACTGTCTGTGTGGTATACATAGCAGCACTCTGGCGGAGACCTCCTCCTTCAAAGGGGCAAACTGGTTGTGGTTAGGGAACTGAACTTGGTACAAGAGGGCTGCAGGTTCAATATCTCCAGTCAGACGCCGAGCAAGATACTTAACCCGAGCTGCCGCAATGAACATCCCAACTAATAAATAGATGGCATATAAAATGTCAGCGCGGCAATAATAACACAGCGCGTATGCTAGTGCTCTGCATATCACAACATACACAATCTAGCAGCACTTATATGTGTGCAGACAATGCATTACTGGTGCTGGCATTAACTGGTTATTTATTCTCAGCTCACTTTGATATTTATGTTGTCTAATTTGTTTTATGTTTCATCATTAATATTAATGGATTTTATTCCTCCTTTGTTACTGAGACCTTTTATTTATTATAAATTGGTTTATCTTGTTTATATTTTGGGATATCTGTTCATCCTCTTTGAATCACTTCATGCGATATCATTAAATTATAATATCATCCGTTATTGTTATTACCATGTTATTACCTGTCCGATCACGGTTAAACCTTTGAGTAAGGTATACTTTCTTCCTGTACCCTGGTTCTCAAGTTTCTGTGCAATGTTTACCGAGCAAAGGGAAGAAAATCAATAAACCAACAGGACAACGAGTCTCAGAGGATTTCACTTCGGATTAAGAATGGAGAAAAAAGGACAGAATGCAATGCAGAGATTGCATTATGACATTATCAAAATCCTCATTGATTACTGATGTGTAAAAATAAAAAAGGTAATCCTACGAGTAGTAATTGAAACGAAATCCAGCAGCTCCGTGTTCGACTGGGAATGATAGCCAATGACATGACATTAAGCAACGTGAGACAAGGGGCAGTGGTTTAAGTGATCTGGCAGGCGGTACGATGCCCTCCTGTCAGGATCGATCAGTCCTGCTGAAATTTAGAGCAACACTCTAAATTGGTCTTAATGGTGTGTTTCATCCTCCAGTCTCCCTCCACACGTTGACAGGGAGCCAGTGTCCTTCATCACGCCGGGTTCCTGCCCTCCCTTTCAATCTGGGCATATATCGCTGATCCCTCCTCTCTGAAGAGAGGGAGAAAATCGGGCCGGGGGCACCTCCGGCATCGAGTGGCTCACATCCCACCTCAGATAGTCAGGGAGGTTCCCCCTTTTAAAAAAAGGTGCGAAAATAGCGTGCAAAATAAGCAGTGATTTTTTTTTTGATCTGATTATAAATCCACTTTTTGAGCATGTCAATTATCAAAAGGTACTGGAGAGTCACCGATATGAACTGGTGGTGCATATGGCAGTGGCTTCTGTCCCAATCTTTAACAGGGCAGACCCATGAAGAGAAAAAAGAAAAAAAGCCCTGCATGCCCCGTTCCCACTCTGTTGGAAAGTAATCTGCTTACATCATTAGGCTAAGCTTGCTGAAACAAATTACCAGATGTTGTGTCCCTTTTTCCTCTCGTCTTTTTGTCAGCGTTTTAAAATACTCTCTGCCATTTCTCCTCACTAGCGCCCCCTCCTCTCCAACACCTCTACACAATAAGGCTATTTGCAAATAACAATTGGAAAAAAGAAAAAGTCCCTCCCGCTATTCACAGCCCCCTATCTGGTTCCGTTCGGTTCATTTTCGGGCAATCCAGTAACGTCGCGGCTAATAACCTGAACAGAGAAGAAGAAAATACCAGAAAAAAAAAAGAGAGAGAATGAACTGAAGCAATTGAGGTCCCCCACCCGCGGTTGCACTTGGTAGGGATTTTTGAGGGTCTGGTTTAGCTTATCACATTATAACCCATTTAGAGATAAAGACATGTCCCAGTGCTTATTATAACTCTGTAGCATGCTGAGCATGCAAACACATATTTCAACCCGCTTCCATTTTTTTGTGATATTTTTAAGAGCAGATGTAACATTAACTCCAAAGTCAATACAGAAGTATTAGACAATGTGTGCTATGTCCTTGAAACATATTTAAACGGTAATATTGATATTTACATTTGCAATTATCTAATATTTCTTATACTTATTAATACATAAATAATATTGTTTTAGTAAATTACTAATAATGTTTGGATTGAATATTCAGAATATTTAAAAGGAATCGAATCGTGCGAGGTTCTTCAAATAATGAATGAAAGATCAAAGTGGCCATCATTACTAAGATACTGCGTGTATTGATTCTGTTCATTAACAAAATAATCATCCTGTATATACTGCCATAATTATTCAGTAATTGTGGTATTATGATCATTATTATTATATTGTTATAATAATATCAATTATATGAATGCATCTTTTATTATTGTTACCTGTGATGTTCTGTTACAATTCAAATGTTGTATTGCTTTGTATTGTTTCAAGTCTTTCTTGTGGGTATGAAATAATTATTCTGCTTTAACACGTTGTATACATTTACAATTCTGAAGTAAAGTGAAGCATGTCATTTAGTCTAAACAGCTTCCTTTTCAGTGGTGGCCAAATGGAGAATTCCCTCTTCCCAATACGACCTGGCCTTCCACCGTTTTGGACGTAAAGAAAACGGTGTGCAAAAAAAAAAAAAAGCCAAAAATACGGTGCGCCTGGCCCTGACCTTATTTCTTGACACACAAAAGAATATATAAACAGATATATACTTTCATATCAAAATGCTTGCGTATTTTCCTCTTATCAACAGCCTGGCAGCAATTGTGATTCATAGCAGTCATTTAAGTGATAATGCACTCATTCACCACACTAACAAACACATTCCTCCTGGTTATCAGTGCGTCGGCGTGGATGCAATGCTAGTCGCCAAACAGGAGGCAGAAAACTCAAGATGGTGTTGATTGATAAATTGACAGGTTAATTTTCGGATGGATAATGAGAGTAAGACCCTGAAAGATGGGAGAGAAGTCTCTGGCCCTTTGCTCTACCTTGGATGCAGTGCCATCTATCTATTACTGGCAGAACCGCAACTCGGAGCAGGTACACCGAGGCCCTGCCAAATGTTGTACCATCTAGGTTAAATGAGGTCTCAAGCTTCATATGTGTAAAGCCTTGTTATATTCCTACGGATACAATAAACGCAGTTTCACAGAAATTAAGACTTTTATTCAATTTGCACCACGTAGAGCTGCTAAAAAAATATCTCTGCTGCACAGCATTTCAGGAGACATTTTAAAATGTGATTAGGATTTTTTTTTAAACATCTTTACCTAATTTCTACAATCCTACATATAATAGAAAAAGCAATCCCAATTTAAACATAAAAAAAAAAAAAAAAAAATGAATCGCGAGTTTGACATCATCTTAAAACTGCATTCACAAAAATAAAAGCACAACTTTTTTCTGACGTATGTTAGACAATACCATAGATTATGATTTTGGAAAAATACTGTCATTTTCCATGGTTGCAATTAGCTAAATTCCATGTGAACCGTACAAAAAACAACAAAAAAAAAAATAGACAATCCAATTCTGGAGCTTAATTAGAGGGCAAATTGTTAGAATGGAAGAGAGGGTTTAACGAGAGGTTAGAATGGTTTCTATATCTTACACACATGTCTCCTGCTTGTCACTGCAATGTGCTTGGTCTGCAGGCGCTCTAATTAAGCCTCCACCACCGCTCCTCCACAGCCATTCTCCATGAATCAGCATACAATGTAATGCTAATCAAATGCCACTATTTTACTTTTAGAACTAATGCACATTATTTATATATTTTGTCTACTTTACCTATTAGTGCATATGTGTTTATCGAAATGTAATAAGGCAGAGATGTTTGGAAGTGATTTGACATTGTAAGTTCATGAAAAATCTTTCACCAACAAATCAGCCTGACAAGGAGAAGAGAATCAGAATTACATTTTCGGAGTATAATTTAGGTAGAAGTGTATGAAAAACTGCAAATCCTTGATAAAATTATAAAACCATTTCACTTCAGATAAAGTGTTACTGCTGTGACTGAATTCAACTACTTCTCTATATTGTTGTACAACAAGACAGAAAGATGACCCAATTATTTTTTCCATTGGCTCTGGTTTGTACCGAGGCTTCAAGAGACCCCGGTCTCTTTTGGATATGCCTCGATTGAATTTCCTGGCAACTCTTTCTTTTTGCTGTCTCTTAATAGTGAAGCAGTAGGAGGAAGAAAAAAAGGATTTTCAAACGTATCATCGGTCTAATTTATCAAAAAGAAATATAACTTCTTTTTTTTTACTGAATTTGATAAATGGCTCATTTTGATGTAATTATACACTTTTACGGCAAAGAACAATATATTAAAAAAATCAGTTTTTTTTCTGTCAGAATATGACGTTTATCTTATTATTTTACCCAAATATGTTTTATATTCTCTCCAGTCCATGAGGCGCACACACAAAAGAGGAACAATTTACATGCAGCACAACAACAGTGTGGCTCTGAGTGTGTGCTTCAGAGGCGGCTCTGCTCAGCACAATGTGATGATATGACCATGAAAGAGGACCACGCTGGATGCCGAATGCAACAACAACGTTTGGGTTGTTTTGTGTAAGCTTGGTAAATAACTGCATATAAATATATCTTCCTCTTCATGTTAATAATTTGAAGAAGGTAAATATTTTTTTGGGCTCCTGCCTTATTTTTGTTTGTACATATTGGGATTGTATTTTATATTCTACTTATTTTACTTACTGTACAGTATCTTTTTGTGTTTTTATGTCATGTTCTGTATGCACCATACACACCAAAGAAAATTCCAGGTAGGTGTAAACCTACTTGGCAATAAACAACATTCTGATTCTGATTCTGATAATGTGTAATTCAAAAAAATGAAAAGCTCCAAACTCAAATACACTGCAGACTAAAAACACAGGTCTTGTCCATCCTTTTAAAAAGTTGACAGCGATCTGCAGTTATCTAATTCATAATGCAAAGGCCGACTGCAAATCAAACCCAAACTAATTAAATACGTGTGAAAAAACCTCAATCCAAACAATTTAAAATGCTGCTATGCGCCTCTACAATACTTTTCCACGAGCATTTTCTCATGTAATTGTGATGAGAAAGAATGCTGGCTTATGGTGTCATTGTATTGCTGCTGATTACCAATAAGCACACGGTCACGACTGGGGGTGCCCCGCTCCTCCCCTTCATTTGAACAGTGCTCTGAGCTCCGACAGACACGGGAACGAAAGGAACGGGTGCAGAGGACACATCTTGGGGGGATTCACCCCGTCTGAGACTGCAAAGCACCCAGCAGCTTGATCCTGTGTCACTGCGAGGGCACGGCGTGGCTCTCCCTTGATTTGCCTTTGAAATCTAAACGTTTAATTGTGGTCAATGAAAAGGGTTCAAGCAAATGAACGGTTGAAGAATATGAGCGGGAGGGAGGGAGGGGCTGTAAAATGAGTAAAAAAAAAAAAAAATCAAGGGGGAATAATGAAATTAGGGATGGGGGCCAGAGAGAAAGAGAAACCGAGGGCTGGAGAACTTGAAGCGCTGACCCCTATCGTCCGCGCTGAAAAGCAAGAGATTAGAAAGTGTTTCATGCTAATTTCCATGGAGATTTCTGTAATTTCTCAAAAATTGCCTCTTCCCCGCTTTGATTTGTCCGCACCCCCCCCCCCCCCCCCCCCGCTCGTGTTGCGGGGTGGTCTGTTCTATCATGCTTCTGCCCCCCCGACGGCCCCTCGCCGCGGCCAGCCGTCGTGAGATTACTGAAGCGGCGCTGACGTCTCTATCAGCTCGCGCCACCGTCATGCCCTCTCCCAACCCCCCACCATCACCGTCGCTCCATCCCTTTCCCTCGGCCGAGCTTCCTTTCTGCCCACCCACCACCACCAAACCCTCACAGATCTGTCAGATGATGGCTTCATTGGTTCACGCTGCTCCCTACAAACTCATACCGGTCTTTTTTACACTCCCTCGTACCATCCTCTCATCCCTTGTAGAAAGCATGCACCACGAGAAAAAATCTCCATCCCCCCCACCCAGTGTAGACTGTTTCACCTTTTGCTATCCCTCAGCCTTCTCTCTCTCTGCCTCATCCTAGTTTGTGCTTCTGCCTGCCACATCAAAGGAGAACCAGGGGTCACAGAGCCACAGGCATGGAATATAAATGCAGCCAACTGCGTGGCAGTATGGGAAATCAATCCTCTAAAGATAGCTCCATACACTTCATGAACCCATCATCAGGCTCTGATACATACAGTAACGTATGGGATGTGCTGCAGCCTTTTGTGCATTATAATGTATTCTGCACAATATGTTTAGTCTCGACGCAAATGCTTTGTTCCGGGCTATATCTTCAACTTGTGTTTTCGTGACATGTTTAAATTATAACATATATATATTCATTAAAGATGCTTCATAAAGTGTAAAACAGTGTTGAGAAGGTGTTAAAAAACTGATGATGAAAAACAAACTGTAATTTAATTTTGTACGGGCGAGTCCCTGTGTGTGTGTGTGTGTGTGTGTGTGTGTGTGTGTGTGTGTGTGTGTGTGTGTGTGTGTGTGTGTGTGTGTGTTTTACGACTATATCTGGATTAAAACACAGATTTGCACTTTAGTAGTACTTGAATGGCTCTTATTGTGGTACTTTTGTAGTTCAACTGTTGAGGAAATGTTACTTTCTGTATTCTTGTTGTTCTTAGTTTATACTCTAGGTTGAAATGCACTTATTGTAAGTCTCTTTGGATAAAAGCGTCTGCTAAATGACACGTAATGTAAAAAATGTAATGTGTGTGTGTCGAGGTATAGGGAAGACAATCTGCAAAAAAAAAAAAAAAAAAAGCTCTAAAAATAACAGACAGAAATATGTCAACAACTTTTGTTGGAGGTCCTGAGCTGGATTGATGCCAGCATACGCAGGTGATGCTTCACGCAATTAGTCATAAGTTTAACAATTTTAGTCCGAGCACCTGTGAAGCGGTTTGTCTCGTGAATGGCGGCTAGAAGTATGTGGCCGAATGATAAAAAATTTAAAAAAAGAGACGGGACACGGAGCAGCAGCAAAGCCATTGTTATGAATTCTATAAGTCTTGAGGGATGAATGGGAAAACTAGTGCAACTGCCAGACGGCGAGGTCTGCGGCGGGGTTCGATGGCTCCGTGTGGGGGCGAGCGGCTCCGGTTGCTTAGCATTAGTATTAGATAAACACTCTGTCGGAAGATGTCAACGTCTCCATTAATGCCAGAGCCGCCACGCAGGCTGTGCTCTGAGTGACACGGGGTTTTGTGGAGTGTGACAGGGGTTGTAAATGCTAACACACTCTGGCTGCATCTCCCGGTCCTGGTGAAGCCAAACCCTGGCCACACCTGGGAGCTAAACTCTTGACACTCGCGGGAGATAATACCTGGTGTCCTCTCGTCCTCATCTCTGGGCCGGCGCAGCGTTTACTGCACAAAAGCAATTTAATTCGTACTCATTGAAATCCATCAATTAAATGAGGATTTCAGTTTATAATTGCAGGTTTTTTTTTTTTGATTTAAAAGCCTCATCAGTATTGGGTTTATTTATGAATTTAATAAACACTGAGTTTGAGATGTATTATAAAAAAGGCATAAGTAGGGGACAAAAGGCTTAAAAATCTTTGCTCACTTATCACTCTGTACCAACCACAAGCAGATTAGCTTCATCTTGCTACCCCACAAGGCTTTTCCATGCTCTCTACAAACCACAATATGGAAGCTGTGTGTTCAGCACAAGTCTAATGCACTTAAAGCCGGCCACAAGTACAAATATCCAGCCGCACAATGAGCAGGATATGGGTTTTTCCATGCTTTCACCCGTGGACAGAGGGATTTTCCAGTCAGTAATTATGCAGACAAGGGTATTCAAGTAAAAAATATTTGAATATTTTATTATTACATTATGTGTGTATATATTTATATATTTCTTGTTTTTAAAAGCAAAATTGTTGAGAGCTATGTGCTTATCAATATATTAAAAAGTAATGTCCAAAACCACATAAACAGGAACCAAATGACCTAAGCCAGGGACGTATTTATTGTTTGAACCGATAAAAAAACTTCTAAAAGATCATGACTACAACATAAGTTGATGCGTGTCAAGAAAGAAAAGTGGTAAAAAAATATATATATAAACCAAACTCCAGTTGTACATAAAGTTCACAGTAAATTTCATCTTTTTCTCCATTACATTTTGCAGCCGGAAAGGTTGAAATTTTTATCAGTCTGTGAAAACAGCATGGAGAATTAAACTGCCTTGAGCTCAATAACACTGGCCATGTAGGAGCTGCAGAGTTGCTCTGCAGGCTGGAGGCTGGACAGTGTAGTGTACTCTTCCCCCTAATGCCCTGTCCATTGATCTTTCCCGTAACTACAGCTCCCCACAGAAACCCACACAATCTGTGCAGAGGAGTGCTCCTAGGCACCCCCCACTTCAAAGGTGCATATTTACTCTTAGAAATTTAGAGAAAGTGCAGCTGTGGATGCATCCTCCAACCTCAATCAATGATAGGGCTGGTCCTCCTGACCCACCCCCCTGCTGGCTAATAAAGTGCTTCTTAGGCTCGGTGGTTTCCCTAGAAGCCTTGTGGGGTTGGTTCAAACTAGCACTTAGGTTTGTTTCCATTGTCTCTTCTCGAAAATTGATTTTTAGAAGAAAAAAAACTTATTTTGTTGCCCAACAAAGTTCCACAATAAATTGCTGCAGAAAGTTTTTATTTGGTCCCAGATTTATGTGTTTTTTTTTTTTTTGTGACATTCCTTAACAGAAAAAAACAAATGAAGTAATTCAATTGTGTTTTTATTGGAATCAAACTTTGACCTTTGCTAATACCTCAAGCTAGATCAATCAATAACTGACTGAGTCATGTTAAACCAACTTAGTGGCAGTTATTAAGAAATTCAATTGAACAATGACTGATTGAGATGAACAATTTAGTTTTAGTTTTTTCTAATTCTCAATGTGCATTCTCACAATAAATGTCTTTCTCAAATTACAAAAAAAAATAAAAATAGACAGTAACAATATCTTCATTTAGCATTTGTCAAATAAACTCCATATGCATTATGTCTACTTAACATTTCGTGTTTTCCTGTCTTTGACAAACATATTTAATGCTGGGACGCACATTATCATAATTGTCATTTCCAATCTTCAAAAACAAATGTGTATTAAGACAGTAGTTAAAATCGTCCTTCTGCTGAAAATCAGACAATCAAAATCCTTTGTAATTAAGCACAGCGATATTCTAATTACAGATAATTCCAGCTACTCCATGCTGCTTTCTGTCCCCCCTCTGCAACAATTAGAAAAATATATGTCAGCTGTGATTTTTTTCTCTCCTTTATTTCACTTTAAAGTGGCGCTGTGGGGGATTTATTCGAAAATAATGACATTTATAACTCTTCTCTGGAAGGACATTCATTCTCTCCTCAGAAGGAAAACCCGAGGTTTTAAGTGGCTGAGTAAAGGTCTGGAACAATTTGCATATCTGCACAACACCATAAAAGGTTTTCCTTGACGATGTAACATTTACTGTGCACAACTTATAATTGTTACAGCAGAAAAACTAAAACTGCTGCTCAAGAAATCATTTATCATACAGTCACATTAATGACGACATCATTTTGCATGATGAGCTACAACTGGCCGAGAACTCGTCGCCTTGTTACGACATTTTCCGACGTTCTTCATCCCGTCGTTATCCTGCAGGTGAGCTCCAGCCTAATAGCTACTTCCTCACAGCGTTGACTGCGTTCTTCAGGTCTGTCACAATAGCGTTGGAACAAGAACTTGTTTCAATGTCATTAATCCTAACTTGTTTGGATTCCTCACACATCTTTTTCCTCTCCCTTGTTTCCCTCTCTCAACACATACTCCTGCTTTCACTCTCTCCGCCTCGCGAACATGTCGACAGCAGTTTGTTAGTAGGTATCAGTTTTCAGCGAGCGGGCCGAGAGGGATGTGGTAATCGTCTCCATCTCCGGCTGCTTGGCAGCGTTCCCCTCGGCATGCTGGCAGACACTTGCCATTGAGCAGCTGTCAGGCGGAAAGGGTGCGGGGATGCGGGCTCCAGCTACACAGGTCACGGTCATTTCTTTCCAAAAGCCACTGAAGCTAAAACCTTAAGTGGCATTTGAGCTACCTGCACTGTCAGTTCTGACACTCACAACACTAACAAGGAGACCACCGGTAGAGAGTCAAACTCCATTATGCCTCCCTGGTGGATTTCCTTAATATAGCTTTACCTACTGCCAGGCTGGTTTTCTAACAGAAAGCACATGCTCACAAGATTATGAGAAAATGTACTCCTCCACCTGAAGAGCGTCAATTAAATATATTTGACCAATTCATTTATATAATAATAAGTATATATAATAATAATAATAATAATAATAATAATAATAATTATAATAATAATAATATAATCTCATAGCTCTCAACAATTTTTCTTTAAAAAAAAAGAAATATATATATATATATATATATATATATATATATATATATATATATATATATATATATATATATACACATAATGTAATAATAACATATTCAAATATTTTTTACTTGAATACCCTTGTCAGCATAGTTAATATTTAAAAAGGAGAGCTAATTATGCTGACATTGCTTAAGCAGTAAATACAGGTTGTTACATTTGTAATTATTAATTTTGTCTTGTGGTAGTTCTGGTTCATTTGTTATTCATTGTGAGGCACAGTGGTGTTCTCATGCTGCAAAGTCCTGCAAAGCTCCAATTCATTTGAAACCATTGCCATCCCTGCCCAGTTATAAATACCACCCTATGTAGCTCAAAGATAAAAGAGGGTGTGCTGATTCATTTTGGGGTGAAAACAAAGAGTCAAATTTGAAAATAAATAAATAAATTACGCTTCAAAAATCATTGTAATTTCTCAAAGACTGCCTATTTCTTACATGGCCGAATAACATGAAAACAATAATTATGCATTATTTCAAGGCCGTCTTTAGTTCACAAACCACAACCCCATAGTTTATACTGAATATTTGGAAACACAACTAATCAGCAAAAAAAAGCATCAAGTTCCAGAGAAAGGTTACAACTGTGTGGAAAAGTAGTCTGACTTCCACGGCTGCTGCACGCTGAATGGTGCTTGATAAGTTGCGGGCTCTCACAACCTGGACCTGTGATCTTTACAGTGATACCCTCAAGTTCGTAGCAGCAAATACACTCGATCACTCAGGGAGATCCTAAGTCTCTCTGTTGGCCAATTACTGTTTTTAAAAAGCCTAGGGCACCCAGGAAACTTTGACTCCTGGAAATAAAGACCAATCTCAGAGAGAAACATTGCAGCTATTAAAATCTTTATAATTCTGTAAATCACAAGTGATTTGTTTTGCCCCATGGCTTGTTCTGATACATCCTTGCTGCTATTGCAAAGGGCACCGGGTGACTGCAATTGAGCAGGGCAAGCTTATTTTTACAACTAAACTCGGAAAAAAAGAGAAGCCTTTTTTTATTCTTCTGTTGGAGTGCAGAAGGCAAAGATCTCCTCTGTGTCATAATTGCCTGAAGTGAGAGAGTAAAGGCTCTGGACTCCTGATGTTAGTGTGGGCCTTTCATCAGGGGGGTTTGGAGTCAGAGCTACTTTAAAAGAGCAGGCCCCTCTGGAGGATCACACTCTTTTTTTTTTAATTTATGTAATAAAGGCATTTTAAAATCACCTATTTGCTGTTGCATTACATGTTTTCCCAGACTGACGCTGTCATTATTGTAGATTTACATTTTTCCTCAATTATTTCATTTTTTAATCTTCAATACTAAGTACGCTATACTGATTAATTTGGAGGATGGATTCTGAAATTAGCATGCTTATTCAAATAAAGTGGAAGCCAAAAGTGGTAGAGAGGTTCATGCAATTATGAGTAAAATCACTCCAATTAAACACCGGCATGTTAACTTTTAGAGAGCGCACACACTCAACATAATATAATTACAAATTGGGATGAAAAAATGGCAAAGAAAACACCAACATTATAGAACGAGGCATTTACAGTCGATGGATTCTCAAAAAGCTGCTCCTCTCCTCTGATGCTCCGGGTTAAGAACGCCACTCTTCTGCAGCGGGAGCGCTCTCTCTCCCGAGCCCGGCGCTCCCCATTCAGCAGCGCCAGGCCCTCTGGAGCTAGACAAGAGCCCTGATACTCCAGCCTCTGATCACCAGAGTATCCTCAAAACCCCCAAGTTGATGGACGAACGGGTCAAGAGAGGGATGTCCAGACCATAAATCAGACTACAGGGGTGACAGCACACAAAATAGGTGAATTGTCTTTGGGTTGGCGATGATGGCGGCGGCGTCCCTTGTGTCCCAGAGTCACATGCACCACCCTTTTTTTATTATTTGGGAGCGAGTCAAACGGATGCCCCACAAGCCATTCTGCCCTCCCCCCTTGTGTGTTTCCCCCTAGTCTTCGAGCCTGGACCCTGCTATGAACTGTTTCCAGAGTCAGTTACTGGTGTAATTGAAAGTGCTTTGTCATCGCTTTCAGCCAAACACTGATGGATGTGATGTTGAATGAGGTTTGGGTTTTAGTTATACGAGTGAGCCTGCGTGAGATTTATCACCAGAGGCTTAAGAGGCTACGAGGGACCATTAAAGCACCACCGCCGTCTACATCACAGTAAACTGTTCATTATTATTCATTAAAACAGAATGCCTTTAATATGTCTAGTTTCCCCCCCCCCCATGTGAAAAAAAACTGTACATACATGTTTTTGATGACTGTTGGAAAAACTGCTCCGTTGCCCAGTTTTTACAGTCTGGCGCAATTAAATTTGGATTTTTTTTTTAAAAAAGTGTATGCAACACATACAAAAATAAGCTGGCCTATGAATTCATAAGACAAGAAAAAAAATAGTTCAGCACTTTTAATAAAAGTTTTAAAAATCAAAAGCTCCAGAAAGCCTCTTATTATACCTTCATGTGGATTGTATTAATCTTTGTCCTTTGCAGCTTTGCACTTTGCAGAGAACTGAATAATGCAGATGCTCTTAATTTGAAGTCTGTTATGTTAAACATATACCCTTATTGTATATATATATATATATATATACACACACACACTGCCCCATTGGTTACATCTTTTTTTATAATTAGTGTGGTCTATTGAAACCGATGAAACCATTTAATTTCAATTCTGAATCGACATCCACATGCAAAGCGTGGGAGGTGTGCTGGTTCTCATTGTCTCCCACTTATTATAGGCTGCCCTCAGCTGCCTGGGCCGTGAGGGCCTGGGTCCTGGCTCCCGTCCAGCTCGGCTCTGATCTGGGCCTCTTTGTGATTTGAGGAGTGTAGAGCTTTGCCGGGCTGCTGTCCTAGAGCCATGTTGGAATGCGAGAGCAGTGGTGGAGGTGCAGAGGGAAGTGACCTCGCTGTGTGATGCGAGCAGGAGCACGGGGTAAGAGTTACACGCCGAGGTTGGTCGGATTATAAATAAAGTAGCGTCTAGTTTCCGTGCTGCAGCCGGGGAAATAGGGAAAGGTGAATACCAGTGCTCACAGCGCGGCTGTAAACGGTGCCCTGTGCTCACGCTGGTTCACGGCTGCCGCGATAGCAACGCCAAATACAGAAACTAAATCCCAATTTCTGCATTGTTGTCAAAGGTTTTGCCGTTCAATTCTGTATATATGACTTTTCTAAATATTCTATTGGCAGATTAATGTGTCCTACCATTACAATTTCTGCCATTTTGTTAAATAATGTACATTATTTCTGGGGTTAGTTGAGTCAGGAGCAAAGGAAAGTACAGTATATGCTGTATTTATCATATTTAAAAAACTTTTGTTTCTGTTTATTAGATTAAGAAAAAACATTACATTGTAGACGGATAAACATATTTTAATATTTCTCACCAGATGTAATAGTAGTCTTTACAGGGTTCTTACACATTTTGACCGATGGATTTCCATGACTTTTCCAGGACTTTTCCTGGACTTTTCCAGGACTTTAAACCAAATTTCCATGACCAAATTGAAATCTCGGTAAAATCATGAACAATTTAAAACATTTTACGTATTGAGAGCGTACGCCGGCTTATATTATGAGCGTCTTTCTTTAAAAAACATATTCATTATTTCAAACTCGGCGTAAATGAACACGTGATTATAACACATTTCCATGACTTTTCCAAAACTTTTATGATGTAAGTTTTTTCCATGACTTTTCCAGGCCTGGAAATGACCATTTTAAAATTCCATGACTTTTCCAGGTTTTCCATGACCGTACGGACCCTGAAGAGTCGACCATGTGGAGTGCCGAGTGCGTGTCGAGGGATGCTTGTGCCTGACCTGTGATGCTCGTGTGCACGCCGGTCATCTCATCTGGTGGTACAGCGGAGAATCAACACCCTGCCACCGGCACACACACCTGGGAGGAGAGACAAAGACGACTTCACCTGAGCAGGAGACACAATGGCCGGGTGAACAGTCACCGAGGTGCACCAACAGCGGGTGGAACTTTATATGACTTCCAGGGAAGAGTACAAGCACTTGAGACCACAGTGTTACTGCTCCTATGTTGTTGTTGTTGTTGTTGTTGTTTTTTCCATTTCAGTAAAAAACAGCACAGCATACCAATGTATTGCTCACAGCAGGGTTCGTACACATGTTGACCAGTGGAATTCCAGGACTTTTCCAGGACTTTAAACCAAATTTCCATGACCAAAATTAAATCTCGGTGTGTACATGAAAACTTTTTGAAAATGCAGTATTCAAACAATAAGAATTACAAAGCATACAATATACCTTAAATGAAACAAATGAATGGGAGACACTAGTTTGATTAAAAGAATAAACATTACTATACATGTTTATTCTTAGAAACACTTATATAAATGTGTATTCTTTTAATCAAACTATTATCCTTTATGTGCAGATCTGTTTGGACCTGGCTTATATTTTGAGTCTTCCTTTAAAAAACATATTAATTATCTTAAACTCAACGTAAATGAACATGATTGTAACACATTTCCATGACTTTTCCAAAACTTTTGTGATTTAAGTTTTTTCCATGACTTTTCCAGGCCTGGAAATAAACATTTTAAAATCCAATGACTTTTCCAGGTTTTCCATGACCGTACGAACCCCGTCACAGATACAATTCACTCCCACATCTTCAATATATGTAACATTTTCCATATTAAACATTACATAATTCTAAGTGTGGAAAAATCTGTCATGAAAAAAAGAGAAATCAATAGATATGCTGTTGCCGATGGGAAAATTAGCATGGTAAATGAGCATCAACTCGCAGATGGTTGGGTATGGGGCATCGCGGTGGCTCCTTACAAACAATTGATTAACTTGTAAATTCCCATTGCCCAGCTGTTATTCAGGCTGTTTACCATAAATAAAAGAGAGGGACTAGAGAAAGGATCCAGATGCTTTGAGTGCTGCCGAAAGGCAATCTGTCATTGTTTTCAACTAACACTGATGGATGCTGCTTTGAATGGGGATTGGTCTTAGTTAACCATGACAAAGTGAGGGATGACACGCCATTGGTCACAAAGGTCTGGGCCAGCAACGCCTTAGCAGTTGCTTTTTTTCAGCTGCCAATAAAGGGAAGAAGTTGTGGGGGCAGGCTTTCAGGTTTGTTTGTTTGTTTTGCTGCGTGTTCCTGTTGAAGTTGAGAAATGGGAAAATTAACAACACTTCCATGTGGACTTTACCAAGATGGCAGCCAGTAGGATTCGAGCATCACGTACTATCTTGGAGTACAATGAGAGTATTGAGTATGAGAGTCGGTCGCTTCGTCCAATAAGTACTGAAACTATCCCAATGCAACTGCAGAGTGTACACGAAATAGGAACACGGTTTAGTTATTTCCAAAATGACTTAGCTCTACAAATAGTGACCAACGTGTTTGTCAGGGTTCTTACACATTTTGACCAGTGGATTTCCATGACTTTTCCATGACTTTTCCATGACTTTAAACCAAATTTCCATGACCAAATTGAAATCTCGGTAAAAACATTAAAGAAGTATGAAATGTTGCGTATTGAGAGCGTACGCCAGCTTATATTTTGAGCGTTTTTCTTTAAAAAAAACATATTAATTATTTTAAACTCGGCGTAAATGAACATGTGATTATAACACATTTCCATGACTTTTCCAAAACTTTTCTGATTTAAGTTTTTTCCATGACTTTTCCAGGCCTGGAAATGACCATTTTAAAATCCCATGACTTTTCCAGGTTTTCCATGACCGTACGAACCCTGTTATATTTCGAGCGTCTTTCTTTAAAAAAACTATTAATCATTTTAAACTCGGCGTAAATAACAAATTTCCATGACTTTTTCGAAAACTTTTCTGGTCTAAGTTTTTTCCATGACTTTTCCAGGCCTGGAAAAGACAATTTTGAAATTCCATGACTTTTCCAGGTTTTCCATGACCGTACGAACCCTGGTTTATGTAATGAACATAAACCATGGCAGGAAAACAAACCAAAATTTTGACATCAGGTTAAAACATTAAATGCAGTCAGACATCCACGTTTAGTTATACAGCATGATATAAAACGACTTAAAGGCATGAAACGTTTTGGGGATATAGCGGTCACTGGACAAGAGCATGGGAAGAAAACCCAGTTTCAACCAGACTTCAGTTATGATGTCATATTTGGAATCGTCCAGTTAGCCCCGATTCTCTCTGACCCAAAAATAGTATGCAGAATGCATCAGAGCCGCTCTTCCAGCTGCAGAAGATCGCATACATGTTCTGAGTGATGGATGACATCAGAGATGTGGGAGGAACAAAAGGAGCCCTCCTTTGGACCGAGACTTCACGCTGCAGACCCCACAAGAGAGCTACTTTCCCAGATGTGGCGGGGAAATCTACAAAGCACCACTGAGGGACAGTTTAAGTCAGGATTTCTGCAAAAGTCATCGCTCATTGTCAAATATGGTCGGGGTAAAAATCAACCCTAAAACATACATCGCTTTCATCTTCCAGCGGTGAACGTTTATTTACTTTTCTACACATGAGACGACTATCCCACAAGCTTTTTCATAATGGACAATTTAAAGAAATATATGAATAAAAATAAATAATACACTAGAAAATATGAAAAATACACGGTTTAAAAATACATGTTTTCACACATCTTCATATATAGTGATACCTGATATGTACATCCAAATATATTAATTAGTTTATATGCGTCTTCACGCCCCTGGTGCACGTCCAGTATTGCTGACATCACCTTTTTTACAAAACAAAAAGCAAACATCCATTTCTTTGTTATCAGTTGCCGAGCAACAAAAACAAACCAACTCACAAATCTCGTAATGCAATCAGATTTAATCATTTCTATACATATCTACCAAGACCCACAAACAGTATTAACCTATAAGATAACCTTCCCCCTTCTGGGAGGACGCACTATTTTACAAAGCAAAGAGCATTTATTGAGTGAGCTTGTTGTTAAGACCCTCAGATAGGACAAACGTTGATAACAACATTCCATCACATGACCGCGACGGAGTCATCAGGTTTACAGCGTTGCTTCCTGTAAAGCTCAACACAGCGTCATGCTGTCTGGAAAGACACCTTTCTGAGTTCTAACCATTTGGAAAATGTCTGAGACAAACGAATAACGCATCATATGTGATTAACAACACCAGCAACACCACCATCAAAAGTTCAATCTCCATATTCATCGACTGGACACACTTTAATAACTCCATGTGTGCAAGAGTGGAGTGAAGCGCCACAAACAAACTTACCATAGAAGAGTGATTATGGTCACAATTCAGGTCTGACTCAAGATTTTAATCATGTTATATTGTTACAGGGTTTGTACACATGACCGATGGATTTCCAGGACTTTTCCATGACTTTTAACCAAATTTCCATGACCAAACTGAAATCTCGGTTTATACATGGAAAAGTGAGAATATTTAGTATTCAAACAATGTGAATTCCAAAGCATACAGTATACATTTAATGAAACAAATGAATAAGAGACAATATTTTATTTAAAGAATAAACATTTGCTTCCCGAGTTATGGCCATCCAACTTTCCAGTTACGGTGCGTTCACTTGCAACGCGGAGAAAAAAAAGACAATTGCGCCGCCAGTATGAGAGCGTACGCCGGCTTATATTTCGAGTCTTTCTTTCTAAAACATATTCATTATGTCAGACTTTTCCATGACTTTTCCTGGACTTTTCCAGGACTTTAAACCAAATGTCCATGACCAAATTGAAATCTCGGTAAAAACATGAACAATTTAAAACATTTTACGTATTGTGAGCGTACGCCGGCTTATATTATGAGCGTCTTTCTTTAAAAAAACATATTAATTATTTCAAACTCGGCGTAAATGAACACGTGATTATAACACATGTCCATGACTTTTCCAAAACTTTGTGATTTAAGTTTTTTCCATGACTTTTCCAGGTTTTCCATGACCGTACGAACCCTGTTATGGTCACAATTCAGGTCTTACTCAAGATTCTAATTATGTTATATTGTTATTATATTATACTAAATACACAAATGAATCCTTAGTCCTTGTGCTTCTGCATAATGCAAAGCCAAACGTGTACATTGGACCAAAGGCATGGAGTTACTGTCAAAGGAATATTATTCATACATCACAAACCACACATGTGGCTCATACAACCTGCACCACATCTAAGAAAATATAAACCGACTCACTGAAGACAGTTTCAAAATAATTATTCATTTAAATCGGCTCTAGACTATATGATGCTGCATCTTTGGGAACAATACGTGACATTTTGACCTGAATATGGTGCTGGACAGAAGCTTATAGTATCCGAAGAATAAATAGAGGTTATTCTATAGGAAGCCCAAAATTGTCTTAAAAAAACATCTAAATCTAATTGCAGATTGTGATGAAATGTACTTAAACATGCCAAAAGTCATGGCAATGCCACATGTTGGAACTTTGAGCAAACGATATCCTGATATCTCCTCTGATGAGCAGTGTACAAGTGTATAAGCCGGCTTATACTTTGAGCGTCTTTCTTTAAAAAACATATTAATTATTTCAAACTCGGCGTGATTATAACAAATTTCCATGACTTTTCCAAAACTTTTATGATTGAAGTTTTTTTCCATGACTTTTCCAGGCCTGGAAATGACCTTTTTTTTTAAATTCCATGACTTTTCCCGGTTATCCATGACCGTAAGATTCCTGTTTATGTACCTTGTGTTTACTTAAACATCCAAAATGTCACTATTCATAAACAATGTCAAATATATGAGGGAAGTAACAAAAAAAAGCAGAACTCTCGATTGTGTATCTGTATGTTTATAACTCTATGTATAACTATATGTCCTGTCCTATATGTTGTTATATGTTATATGTTTCACCGTGGGAGAGTGGGAAACGTTTTTTCGATTGCTTGTATGTCCTAACATGCAAAGTAATTGATAATAAAGCTACTTTGACTTTGACTTTGTGCCGACCTTTCCGTCTGTAACACCTTGGGCGTTTTAATTGTGGAGAACCAGAATTATTCCAGTATTATTCCAGTATTATTCCAGTATTATTCCAGTCGAGCGATTCCAGTCGAGTCATGTTTTTGGTGATGTTTTCTAATGCGAGTCCATGCGGCCAGACTGCTCACAGACTTGACCGCTTGCTGAAGCCAATTGTCTGAATTAGGCAGGAGGACACAAGACTCCCCACTTGGAAAAAGGAGGAGAAAACCGTGGAGGAGTTTCCGTAGTCAGCCCTCAGACAGGAAGGCTCTAGAGGAAACAGCAGAAAGCCATTAACTAACCACAGTATTATGGTGATCTATTTGCTGGAATGGGCTACAGACAGCTAATGAACAAGCCTCACCCCTCCTCCCTGCCTCCCTCTCAACCCATCACACACACACACACACACACACACACTGAGAAGCAACACGCACTGAGCAGCAACGCTGAAAGAGCTCTTGCTTGTACAAAACAGCGTGACAGATCAATGCCTGATTCCTAAATCAAGGGAAAAGGTTATTCCCGGTCTCACTGGGATTCCACTTACTATCCCCCCTATATCTAAGACACTCCCATACCCATTTAAACCAAAGAAGTCCAACCCCCCCCCCCAAACAAAGCACCCACATCTCCTAATTAAGAATGTGGCGGTGGGGCTTTTTGTGTCTGTGGTTATGCTTGCAATGTTAGTGTCTGGAGTGTGAAAACAGATCTGATGGACTGGTGCCCTCAGCTCTCCCTGATCAGGCTCCAGCAGGTATCCCCCATGATTGACAGCTCACAGGTCATCCGCCCATCTCTCAGTCTGTTAGAGGGTGGGCGGCGAAGAGATTTGGATGCCTGGGACCCTGATTGCTTTATTGCTCGCCTGTCAGAACCATTGTACAGCTCCGTATTATTAGGGCTCGCATCTCTCACCGTCTGGAAGGTGTCGCGTCTCAGCTCTGCATAAAGAATCAGCACTCCATTCAAAATCCTCTTTCTTTTTGGCTGAAAGGAAGAAAGCACAGATTTTTCCACACAATCTTCTGTATTGGTTCGTCATATAATGCAACACAAGTGTCTCCAGGGAACGGCTTGGATGGAGATGCTTTACACTCAGACCTGAAGATTTGAGATCCTTCTGGCAATAGTTGATCACAGTGATACCAACATTGGTCCATAGTATTTTCGAAAATTACTCTGATTGTGTATTTAATCGTGTTTGTTTTGTTGCTACTTTGGGGTCTACACTCTTAAAACATGAGAGCAAATTTATTTAGATATTTTTTTGTACTTTGTAAGTTAAAATAAGCTGGTGATATTCTTGTCTAGATGAATCTGAGACCTAAAATGAATCATATTAGCACAATTAATGCATAACAATTACAAACATTTCAAATCATGTTAACTTAAGCATTTAAATTTTTTTGTGAAATTTAAAAAGATATCCAACACAGATATTTAAAGTAGCGTATGCTTGATGTGGAATATGAGATGACGGTCTCCTCAAGTGCTGGAAAAAAATGAATCAAACAGAAATTGTTTGAATAATTGCTTAATAATTGCTGAATAAGTATGAATATAAGGCTGGGGATTTTTTCCCTTTTTTATTTTATTATTATTGGTCGCACAAAATAAGAATAGATATATTTTTAGAACAAAGACAGATTGTCAAAAAATTGTCAGTAGTCGGCCAGGAAACACTCCTTTATTTTGAAAATGTTTGCCTTGTAATTATTTGACGTTTCATTATCGGGAGCTATATTGTCTGGAAGCAAAACAGGTGCAGTAGTTTTAAGTTCAACACATTTATTAAAGAGTGAAAATGATGGTGAGTCGGGGCATGTCCAAACAGCGTTCTCCAGATGAGGAGCCAATCAGAGAATACCAACGTACAAAACTACACGATCGTCTAATATCCCCTATATTGTCTCGACATGAACGGGTAAAACAGGCAAAGAGAAACGTCTGAATGTCAAGTCGGGTAGTGTGGGGAAAAGTGAGTCCCTCTATAGTCCCTTCCCACTGGAACAAATAACCTCCTTCAAAGACACAATGGCCCAGTAAACAATGTCTCTCCACAAATCCCTCGCTGATTTCTTCCCCTTGTTATTCCCAAAACCGGGATGACAGACTGTCAGGTTGTTGAAGGTCACGAGAGCCGTGGCTCCTGGTCCCCATGGAGCCCGTGTGACGGCCCGGGCCGCCTCCCCAAGTGCTCTCGCTGCTCCGGGCCACAGCCGAGCTTACAAGCCCACTGGGGGCGCGGGGGCACGTCGCCGTCTCCGTCTCCATGGAGACGAGGCGACGGGCTAGGCCACGGCACCAGGCTCGCACCTTTGTGGTCAGCGGCTCGGCTCGGCGTCTCCGAGGAGACTTCCCTCTGCCTGACAGAAGTTGCGATCGCTCCCCAGAAGCATTCCCCCTCTTCTCTTGTTGTTGTCCTCTTCGCAGAAGCCCCGCCCCCTCCACCCCCCCCCCCCCTCCCCCCTCGCGGTCCAACCCTCCCTGCCCTGGCAGCGCTACCCTTGTGAGGCCTGCTGGGAACAGTGGTGAGATGTTATATTCGACGTTCAAGTCCGGGCAGGACCTAAGAGGGGCTGCAACGCGAAGGGACTGCCCACTCCATCCGTGCCTCATGCTCCATGATGGTTTTATGGGAGGGTGTGAAAGCATCGTTCCCAAATGCCGTCTCCTTTTAAGAGCTGCTCGCGATTGGCTGCCGGAGAAAACTGGAAAACTGGCTGGACCGGCTCAGTTCAGTGTCATCATGTCTCATTATAGAAGAATAGAATAGAATAGAAATATACTTTATTTATCCCCAAGGGGAAATTTGTTAACATAGTAGCACCGATAAACTAAACACATATATATATATATATATATATATATATATATATATATATATATATATATATATATATATATATATATATATAAAAAGTGACTGTGCATAAAGTATAGTATGCAAATTGAAATATAAAATACAAAATAAAATATATATGTATACAACATATATGTAAATACAGCAATGTAAAATAAAATAAAATATAATATATATATATATATATATACAGTCAAAGTTCAGCCTACTAATCATATGATTAGTAGGCTAATAGTCAAACACAATAAAATATAGATATAAGAAAGAAAGTGACTGTGCATAAAGTATAGTATGCAAAGTGAAATATAAAATACAAAATAAAATATATATGTATATATACAACATATATGTAAATACAGCAATGTAAAATTAAAATATATATTAAAAAATATATATATATAGACAGTGTGCAAAATGCAAAGTGTGTGTATGTGCGTAGTGTAAATGAAATTAAATTAAATGAGTGCAGTGCAGATCAACAGTGTAAGTCTGAATGCGAATATGTACAGTGAGTTATTGCAAGTTTCTGGCAGCAGGTGCTTTGTTGTAGAGCCTCATGGCCGTTGGTAGCGTGGATGTTTGACGGATAGCTGAACATCAGACGCATTCAGATGTATTCAACGCTGATGAGCGGCGTTCATTTCAGTGATCATATTGATTCTCAAAGCGTTACTGTCCCTCATTGTTTATGTGTGTCCTAATCTGAGAAATGAATGATAACCTCTTCATCACTCTACCCCCTGAGTGTTCTTACTGGAAGCCATATTGATTTTGTTAGTCTGCGAGTCCTTGCATTGCCTGGCCTTTACCTCAGGGACAAATCTAATTGTTTATCTCTGGACAGACTTCTGCCTTTACTCCCTTCTGTCTCATTATGTGCCAAGATTTGTCAAGTCAAGTCTCTCCACACTCTCAAATCTCGCTTTACAACATGTCGTTTCGGCAGAACACTACAGATGGCTTACTTATCAACAGACCCTCCCACATGGAATGTTACAAACATGACAGCACAACACACTTGTAAAAATATACACAAACTGACAGACAATGTAATCACACTCTGGAGACACGATTACACACAGTCACACAAAACATGAGTCACTTCTTCTTTTTTAAGACGCACTGACTTTTTTTCATATCTTTGTGCGTGCTTTCTTGAGAAGAAGAAAATTTCACGGAACTATTGCGTGTTTGTTATCTACAATGCACAGCACAACAATAATATCACCTTACTGCTTCATTGGAGACAGGATATTTTGTATTTCTATTCAAACGTATCACTAATGATCTGTAGGAGAATACAATTAATGAAAATACTCACTAATTCAGATGCAAGTTGAATTTTAAGTCAATGGACACACTTTCATTAAATTCCACTCGTTTGATATATATAAATGTTGCATGATTGTAACACAGTAGATACAGTGTGTTATGCCAGACTCTCAATGTCTGCAGCGCCATCCAAGTTTTGCTCATATATACATTTTAATATACAAGCCCTGTCTATGTTGAAGCCTCTGTAAAGCAAAATATACCAAAATAGTTTAGTAGCATACAATAAGTGGATTTAAGCAGTCGATGGCAGATGCCACACCCACAACTAGATGACATCTAAAAACATCAAAAAACACCAATATGACAAAAAGACAGCGGAAAATGGTTTGGAGTACAACCAAAAACATGTTTCTAAATGTATTAATTAATCTATTTATTAAGGGTTGAATCCTACAGTCTTTCAATATTTTAAGGTTCTAACTATTTTAGTTGCTCTTACAACGGTCTCCGAATCTGCATGATGCTGACTCAATTCAGATAAAGGTTAATACTCTTAGTTGAGCAACTATCTTATCTCATGTTATCTTCTGAAAAAAAAAAAATAATAATAATTCAATTTTCAGACAATAACACATATGTATTCACATTTGCTACTCCCATTGTCTGTAGTTTAGTTTATTATATGTTAATATATATGTGTATTATATGTTATATGTAAACATGTTAGTATTATATGTATAGGTTTGGTATATGTCTTAGCATGTTTTATTGTATATTTTCTTGCATATTTAGTAAGGTTATATTATGTTGCTGTGTTATGCTATGGTAGTTGTTGTGGTGCCTTGTCCTAAAAATGTCAGAGCCCAGTCTGACCCTGTGTCATTCTGTGCATCTGACAATAAAAGACTTGTAACTTGTAACATTTAAATCTAGTTGACAAACTCAATAGCGCAACAAAATAATGTTCATATATTTAGCGACGATGTTCATTTTCTCATCACCTTTGCTCTCCAAAACTCCAAACATGTTGTTTCTAAATGTATTCATTAATCTATTTATTAAGGGTTGAATCCTACAGTCTTTCAATATTTTAAGGTTCTAACTATTTTAGTTGCTCTTACAACGGTCTCCGAATCTGCAGGTTAGCTCGAGACCTCTGAAGCTGTTGGATGCTGACTCAATTCAGATAAGGGTTAATACTCTAAGTTGAGCAACTATCTTATCTCATGTTATCTTAAAACAATAATAATTCAATTTTCAGACAATAACACATATTTCTATCACATTTAAATCTAGTTGACAAAATAATGTTGATATATTTCAGCGACGATGTTCATTTTCTCATCACCTTTGCCTTCTCACCAGCTCTCCAAACTCTTTGAGGCCATTGGAAGCCCTTGGTCAGGTTTATCAGCGAGTTAACTCCAGCGAAGTAGGCTAGATCGATGAGCACATTCTCAGAAAGCAGAGAGAGGAAGAGGCGCGGGGGAGAGGAGGCGCGAGAGGCAGGGAGCAATCAGAGCGCTCTGGATGTGTGTGCCTTCAGGAGAGGATCGATGCGCTGACAGGAGTCCTGCTTTGTTCTCACACAGCGCTCAGATGTTAGGCGTGCTTAACATGATTGCTTAAAGGTTGTTGTTTGCCTACTTGTGTTTTTGTTTTCCATTTTGCTCTACTTATAGTACATCCTGCTGTCCCATTTGTCACGTTAGATGTATAGTGGTAAGCTCGGCTATTTTTACGTCATTGTTTCTAACAATGTTTTTTGTTAAAAAAAGGGGCACCTTTTCCGACTATGTCTGGATTAAAACACAGATTTTCACTTCAGTGGCTCTTAAATATCTTATTGTGGTACTTTTGTAGTTTGACTATGTTGAGGAAATGTTACTTTCTGTATTCTTGTTGTTCTTAGTTTGTACTTTAGGTTTAAATGCACTTATTGTAAGTCGCTTTGGGTAAAAGCGTCTGCTACATGAAATGTGATGTAAAAAAATCGGCTGTGGTTGTAATTTTAAGGTTTCAAATTTCGGACAAATTTCTGGCCATGGATAATTGGTCAAGACCTTAACCAAAAGCGACAACGCTAAATGTTCCTAATAAACCGTTTCTAAATAATGTTGTTTAAGAATTAAGCATGCTTTTTAACTTATATAAATAAATAAAAAAATCAAGTGCGGAATCAAGCATTAAGAGAGACTCTGGTGCCCTCGGTTCTTTAACTAGCAGCGCTGTTTGCTTTGGACAAATTGGTCTTTGACATCACTTGTCATGTCTCTAGTTCCAAGGAATTTTTCATCATTACAAAGCTGCATTCTTTATCCTTACGCCACATGGCCACCCAAACCGAGTTAAGCACTTCGCCTTCGCTAAATACTCTGCCAAGAACTACTTCTAACGAGAACTTGGGTGTGCCGGCTTCTTCACAGAAAGGTGTTGACCGCAAAGGACAAGTAAGTGTCAATAGATCTGCTCTCAGCCCCTATAGGACGTTGAGACGCATGAGCTCTTTTCCAAGGCCTAATAAGATAGCACAGATGCGCCCTTGTCTGAGCACAGCCCTGTGTCTCATTGTACTTTGGCCTCCCAACCCTGCCATTGCGAGACCTCTATTGCATTGGCTGCATGAGAGGGTCTCATTAAGACAGACAAACTAAAACCCGGGGTCAAGGTACATAAAAGGTAGCCACAGCTAAGGAGCATGCCTCTAAGACGAGTTGGGAGCTCCGCCACGTCCTTGGGCCACCCCTGCAGACCTCTGGCATGACCTCCAATATCTACCATTATTTGATGAAGCAGAGCTTGATAATTATTTTGCGTGGTTGAAGAAGGGGGCACAGTGTGAAAGGAGTGTCTCACTCTAAAGGGAAAGGATAGTAGGGGATGACGGTGGGGGGAAAAAAAGAAGGGGGAAAAAAACTAACACAAAAAAAAAAAGATCAAAAGCAGGCCTTTCGCTTTTCATGCCTCAGAGGCTCCAAAGAGGATAAGGAACAATTGGGCCCTGGGTATCCTGTCCTCTCTGGCAATTAGACCCAGCTGATGAAGTGAAAGGGATGAATGGCAGGGTTCAAGGCCTTCTCGACGATTCACACAACAGGGTGTGTTTTTACCTTCTTCTCCTTTATCTTCATCTCCCTTTAGAGTAGCAGAAATGCAGCTGAAATATTTCCAGATGAAGACAATGTGATTCAAGGTGCCAACTCTCATGCATGGGGGCTGATGAGATTGAGGAGGTGTGAGAAGAGCAAAGACAGACTCCAATTACACGTGCACGCACACACACACACACAACGACGTGCTCGCAGGACATTATTATTAAACTAGTCGAGAATGTGATACGTTTAAATTCATCTGCATCATCGACGACTATTAGATGTTGCGCTGCAGGTAATGAAAAGGGTTCAATAAGACGAAGCAGATGTGCCTTGAATATGGATAATTGTTCATCCAGGTATTCTTCAATGCAGTCAAACATACCTGATTGGTCCGTCTCTTTAACGACTAACTAAACAAACACATTTGATGCAATTTTCAACTATTTAGTTTCGACAAAGAGCATCATCAACAATACAACAATGGCACATATGGCCATTTGAATAATGAAATAACAGTCAAAGTTCAGCCTACTAATCATATATATATATATATATATATATATATATATATATATATATATATATATATATATATATTACATTACATTACATGTCATTTAGCAGACGCTTTTATCCAAAGCGACTTACAATAAGTGCATTTCAAACTAGAGTACAAACTAAGAACCACAAGAATACAGGAAGTAACATTTCCTCAACAGTCAAACTACAAAAGTACCATAATAAGATATTTAAGAGCTACTAAAGTGCAAATCTGTGTTTTAATTCAGATATAGTCGGAAAAGGTGCGTTTTCAGTTATATATATATATATATATTATTTTACATTGCTGTATTTACATGTATGTTGTATATATACATATATATTTTATTTTATTTTGTATTTTATATTTCACTTTGCATACTATACTTTATGCACAGTCACTTTCTTTCTTATATCTATATTTTATTGTGTTTAGTTTATCGGTGCTACTATGTCAACAAATTTCCCCTTGGGGATTAATAAAGTATATTTCTATTCTATTCTATCAAAACGTTAGATTTCTATGGAACATTTGTGTTTTTTTTTCAAATTCAACACAACTGCTATGGAGTACTGCTGCTGCAAAATAGTGACGACAATTACTACCGAGAGATAAGATATCATCGACTGCTTCCATTCAGACCAACAATGAACTATTTAGACAAATTAAAACAAATTAAAATAAAGTATAGTTGCATGTTTGAAAGCAAAGATAATGTAACAACTAGCACCAATCAGGTCCGGCAGACATTCCTTCATAATGGCACTTTTTATAGTCGTATAATATGCATGAGCTGTATCATCCTCTCAACATTGATGCACTCCATGCCAATATCTTGACATTAATGCATGAATATTTTATTAAACTGCAGCATTAACGGTTTCAATTGAACTTCAAGTCAAGTTCGCTGATGTGTAGGAGCAAGTTATAAGGCATAAAGGAAACTATGTCGTCAGAGCTAAATAAGTGAAATGGAAATTAACAAATGCTCAAATCTCTGAAGTGCCATATCTCAATCTAAAGTGTACCAACCCTGGTCAAACCGTTTCCCCTCTACAGTGAGTCATGTACCAGTGTGAGTCAACATTGCTCTAATATGAAATGCATAAACTTACAAAACACCAATAACGGTGGCATACGTCATCATATATTTCCACAGAAAAAGTTAGAGCCTTTGCCAGTTAATGCCCCCCCGAGGCTTGAGCGATACTGCCACACTGCACTAAAACCTTAAGATGATTACTGATATTCTTAAAACCTAGCCCACTGATAATGTGTTTAAAGAAGCGATACGGCTTTTCCAAGCTTAGAGTTCAAAGTCTGAGAAGCATGGGGTCAGAATGCCAATGGGCTAAACAAAGAGTAGCCAAAATGGGCTTTGGGGATTTGAAACTTAGGCCCCTGAACCCCTTTGATCAAAACAGAGCTACAGCCATAGAAATACTAAGTATCAAGTGCCGGGGATTGTGTGCGCCAAGGAGTGGTGAGTTTGGCATGTAGGATGAGACACTAACCAATAATAGCATGGTATTACAGGAACATATAAGGTATGAAAACAAAACCGGATCATGTAACTTTTCAAAACTGATTATCCTAATGGAGCCAAATGGTCCTCAGCAATAATGGGCGCCAACAATGCAATTCAGTTTATTTTATATAGCCCAATATCACAAATTACGAATTTGCCTCAGAGTGCTTTACAATCTGTACAAATAGACATCCCACCTCACATCGGACCAGGAAAAACTCCCAAGAAATAGAAATAAAACCTTTCACGAGGAAAAAAGGGAAGAAACTTTCAGGAGAGAACAGAGGAGGATCCCTCTTTAGGATGGACAGAACAATAGATGTCATGTGACCAGAAGGACAGATTTAGAGTTAAAACACATTCAATGAATATGACAGAGCGTATGAATAGTTCATATTAGGCATATTCTATGATGATAACCATAGCAAAAACATAAACATTTATTTTATGCATGAAAAATAGTCTAAAAATGAATAGAACAAGCTTTCCGACCAAATCCCATGAATATGACTGTTTATGTATTGGGTGTGTGTCCACTGAATATACATATTTAACTTAAAATAGAGTCCCATGACTCCCATGATAGAGTCTTCAGCAAGGCCATGACAGGAGGCCGGCCACCAACCCCAACAGTCCTAAACTATAATAAATGTTTACATTTCTATAACAATTTGTATAATATGGGCAGCACAGCCTATAAATACACAGAAGTACGTGAGCTTACCCTGTAGTTACTCACATGTTTATATTTCCAATCCAATGTTAAATTAATGACATTAAAACTAGATGATGTGGCAAGTGTTTTTCTCCATCTCTTTAAAAGGATGTTATGTGGTTACTCATATTCAACTCGCTAATTAGTTGTATTTTGTCTAAAACAGCACACTCGCTGAGTGTCAGTGTGCCTGATGAAACAAACGAGAACAAAAATGATTAAACTCAAACGTGAACACATTTTCCCATCTTGAGCAGCCTTGAGCAATTAAGTGGGCATGTTTTCATCTTCTTCTAATAATATAGCCATAAAGTCTCAGAGAACTCAGCTATGTTGAAAGTTATTATTAGCAGATTGGCAATACGGCTAACGATAAAGCCTAAACCGAATGTACATCGTGATCAATACATATGTTTACATGTCACGAAAGCTGAAGTGTTTAAAGGAAAATCGAAAATCATAATCAATCAAATCTCAATTATGCATGTTTATTATCATCCTGACCGTTATAGTGTAAAACCTCCAGGATCTACATCAACAACTGATTAGCGCAGGAGACAGCCGTAATGACGGAGAGAATATACAATGAAAACGATTAAATTGAGAGAATTTCAATTAGCCGACGTGAAGACTTCAACATCTCCTCGCGGCTGTGGTGGTACGCTAAAATATTAGCATCATGTTTCCACGTTACAGTCAAAAGGATTCAAAAGGACAGAGGATTCATAAAGTACGACAATGACAAAAAACAACACACATCGTCTGCAAGTACAACTGAAGTATTTCAAAGAATTGTATTATGGCACAACTGGAAAGCAGAATACCGAGCGTAGCTTTTGTTAAAGATAACATCACAATCTGAAGAGAAATGTATCTTTGCCTTCTTATCTTCCATTAGGTTTGCTTTGCTATCTGACATGGTGCTACTGTGTGTGTACCTGCATGCAGCACTACAATACTGTAAATACTATGAGCTATTGTTTCCATTCATTTGAACACTTACCACTAAAGCTCTCTGGCTGTTGATGTTTACGGCCTCTTTGAGTATGAAACCATCTTCTCAGAAGACAATTCATGGGGCTAAAATCCAACATAGTTTGTTGCCGATAGGAGGGAAGGCAAATTGTGACGCACATGATTATTATTTTCATAACTTTTGAGTTGGTTTGTTGCCAGCTAAAACTTAAAGGTGATGCCATTAAATGCCTGCCTGATAACAGTCAACAACCCAAAGTGATTGAATTAGTAAAGACAAGGAAAAGCAGCAGATTCTCATATGAAAGATGGTGAAACGGTCAATGTTTTTGGCGTGAAAATAGACTTTGATTATCCAAATTGTTCTGATTTATTTCGATTATTTGACTTGACTTTCGCTATACAATCTGGAGCCAAAATTGCCTTTCATTCAATATTAATATTCATGACACAGAGTACATAAAGGAAGTTTGCCATAAAGTATTTCAACTGATCATTTTCGCGTGGAAGACATTCTTCCTTATAATCCGTAATCAACAACAACACATCCCATTATTTAGTCTATTACCACTGACGGATCCCTCCAGATGACACAAAGAGATGGGATGCACAAAATATAATGGCCATCTTGTTTTAATTGTGAAAATGTTCTCTCTCTTTTTGAGGTGACAGGGCCATTACTCCAAAGTCACCACTTATCAGCAGTATCACTGGAGGATTAATGGTTTCACTTGTGCTAGTAAGAAATGTTTAAGTTGTCCTGATTATCAGTGCAAGAAAAAAGAATAACGGTTGTTTGTCATTGTGTTAAGCAGTGAGAGAGAGTAATCTAACAAAACACTCAGGAATGTGATTAACCCCGTCTGGGCGTCTGGATGGAGCGTGTGCTGCACTGTACACAGCAGTCAAGCCAACTGCTGCTCTTCAAATAAAGTGTGTTATTCTGATTCATACTTCAGTTATCTATCAATAGCTATACTATCGCGTATAAGGCAACATTGTGCTGAATGACAGTAAATGCGAGACATGTTATCTAGACTAACAAAAGGGAGATGTAACACATCATCTAGTTTCTATCCATTGAAACTTCACTGTAATATTCCAGGGTCCTTACACATGTTGACCGATGGATTTCTGGGACTTTTCCAGGACTTTTCCAGGACTTTAAACCAAATTTCCATGACCAAACTGAAATATCGGTATAAACATGAACAATTTAGAACATTTTGCGTATTGAGAGCGTACGCCGGCTTATATTTTGAGCGTCTTTCTTTAAAAAACATATTCAGTATTTCAAACTCGGCGTAAATGAACATGTGATTATAACAATTTTCCATGACTTTTCCAAAACGTTTATGATTTACTTTTTTTTCCATGACTTTTCCAGGTTTTCCATGACCGTACGAACCCTGATATTCTCTCTGATAGTTTGGTCCAAATTTGAGTGGAAATGTCAGTGGATGCAAATGTACATACTAGAAGAACCAAAATTAGAACACAAATGTGATGTAAGTACTTCACCAGAATAGCAAAACAATACTAAGTATGATAATGAAAGAAGAATATCGTAAATTACAATGAAAAAATAACCTTTTTTTATTTTAAATTTAAATTCAGACCGATAGTATCTTTGCAACAACAGCAATTAGCACCACCAATTGCTGCCATACTACCCATTTAACACATTTGTCTTGCGAAAGGATTTTTTTTCCAGCGGTACAGTCCCTGAAGCTTTTGTACGGGTTGTGCAGACTTGTTCCCGCTCCAGTAATCTCCTACATTATTTTCCTTGTCTGTCACCTTTATAGTATCTATTAGCCACTCTCTACTATCTGTTTGTGGGGCATTTTCTCTTCCTTTTCCCCATGAATGTTTTATATATTGGAGGGAGAATGATTGTTCTTTGCAATGAGGCCAGCGCGTGGCTGCAGTAAGACAAATTGCTCCAGAACGTCTAAATGGCAGTCAATGATAACTCATTGTAAGGAGAGTAAGTGACTTCCAATGGAGTGGATAGGGGACAGAGAATAATGGCAGAGCACAGGTGAAAAATAGATGTTTGGCTCGGTGTAATTACTCCATTAGGGGGTTCTCTGTTAATCTACCAAACCACAGCAAGTGTTTTTACAGCGATGAGGAGGTGACGGGCAAAAATGACTGCAACTGGACAGAGAGGAGCCCGGCTAGCTCCCCAATCACAACACACACCATGAAGTGTTTACTAATGGACAAATGTACTCTGTGTCTGCACTCTCTACAGCATCCCACGAGCTACTCCAGTTACAAGTAAGTGTGGTGATAGATGTATTGCCGAAGTTCATCACCGAGCTGACATATTAATTACCTGCGATATTGTCCCGTGCGTTCAGGGTGCTTTAACCTCCTCCGTCTCAAATGTGCACTGGGAGATGGATCAGTTGAGGACCTGTTAAACATGAAAATCTGGGTTAGAACATAAAAAAAAATGGAAAAAAATAGGGACAAAGGAAAACCCACCCTCTGGAAATCAACACCCCCATTCTGCTGATTTCCAGACAAACATAATGATAACAATTTTTAGACCATTTGGTGTCTGCTGCTTCTGCCTGTGGCAATCTAGACAAAAGAAGCCTGGGAAAAAAAGGCCCAATATGGTCTTAAGAGTTTATTCTGACCACACAATCTGTTTTCATAAGTCAACTTTTAAAACAGTGCTATGAGCGGTGCCCACAGCTTTATCACTGAAGCTCAGATTGACCTCGTGTTCACCCCCATAGTATTTCCCATCTGTTTAGGTTCCACCCTAGAATCCATCCCAGTTGGCTGTAGGCCCACTTCGCATTTGGGCTTTCTCGGTGGAACCCTGAACAAAACCCTGTAGGAGCAAAAGACTGGACTCGGCCTATTTCAGACACATTTCAGCTTGAATCTGACAAGCCCACTTCCGATTTCTCCCTCATGCAACCACAGAGAAGGAGATTCACCTTTATTTCACTGCAGCTTTTCACTCGACTTGAATCCGTTCACACCTCCTGCATGTTGTAGGGTTTACTAGATGGTTATTGATATGGTAAAATTCTGCACTGAACATTAAAAACATTTTTAAAAAAAGGCAAGCCATACAGTGAGGCTGCAAAGGAAAGCACACACCAATATACACACGTGATTAAATAAATAGGCACAAAATAACTCCATTATCGTTTCTTTTAAATGTCTCCTACATTTTAATTTAACACGTGCATTAAAGCTGTAGCCTGTACAATATCTACATCCTTGGTTGTCTCACTGCAGCTCATTAGAGAGAACTGACCTTCAACTAGCTTATAAAAAACGTTGAAAGCTATCAGCAGGCAGGTGTACATGGCTCAAAACATACAAAGGCATCAATATTGGAAAATACAAGGCGTCCAGCTGGACAATTTGCTCTGCCCCAAAAGCTACAGGTTGCGCTAAGGGGACATCAAATGCTAAGGACAGGGAGAGGTGTCATTATCACTCACAGCTGAAAACAAGCACGGTGACCCGATTAAAGCGAGAATTTCTGGGTCACGGTCTTGTTTTTCAATGCTTAATTTGACCATCGATAGTGACACGGTCCGTGGCTCGCACCTACCTGTAATATTATCTTTCTAAAAGTCGTGGTTCAGACGGGGGCCCTTGTCATTGTAACCCGACGCGGAGCGAGGGAGCGGATTGGCCCGCAGCGCGTCGCGGGGAGGAGGACGCGCCGGCCGGCTGCAAGAAGCGGGCTGCGGCGCCGCTCAGTGGACGCGCCGGTGCCAGCCCTCCTCCTCCTCCTCCTCCTCCTCCTCTTCCTCCTCCTCTTCCTCTTCCTCTTCCTCCTCCTCATTCTTGTTCGTCTTCTTCTGCTTCTCGCTTTCAGGCACGGCAGCTTTCCGGCCATGCAGGAAATACTTAAACTCTCTTTTTTAAACTTTACATTTTTGTATATGTATGGTTACTTATTTTTATTAATATTATTATAATTATTCGCATTTGGGGGTTTTAGGGTTTCGTTTTATTTGTATTTGTAGTAGTAGTAGTAGTATTAAAATAATAATATAATATGATTAGTAGTAATATTAATATAATAATAATATTATCATTGCTATAGTATTGTAGTATTTATATACAAAATGTTTCTAATTGTGTACCTGGCTACTCAAGTATTTATATTTCTTATATTCACACTGTTTTAGATCATTATAATTTGATAGAGAGACAGATAGATAGATAGATAGATAGATAGATAGATAGATAGATAGATAGATAGATAGATAGATAGATAGATAGATAGATAGATAGATAGATAGATAGATAGATAGATAGATAGATAGATAGATAGATAGACAGATAGATAGATAGATAAATAGATAGATATAAAGATAGATAGATAGATAGATAGATAGATAGATAGATAGATAGATACATACATGGATAGAGATAGATAATATACTACTTTGTAAATATGATGGTAAGACATGTATCTGTATTAGCTTTGTTAGATTAATAGAGCATAGATCATTGACACTATTCTGAGATGTCACTGGGTGTCCTCATCCCTCGTAAAAGAGAGCAGATGAGAAGAGGTGGACGTACCTTTTCACCCAAGCCCAACACTTGGTCTAGACTAGCAATCTGCTGTATTCCTAGTGAAAACAAAATTGTACTTGATACATCTATTCAAGAACTTTAGTGTTGTCAAGTTGCACGAGTACTAATGAAAATGCAGGAATACTATGAACTTACACAATGTTGTTTCACCAGGGCTGAAACCATTGGCTTGTTTTGGTGGCCTTTGGTGTACAGCAACAAACAAGTTCATCGTATTTGTGGTCCAGCCTTCTCAGGGCTCCCTTTGCATCAGACGTGCCGCCCTTCATCTCATGCTAATGTAGTACAAAAAAGATATTGAGCTTTAAAGACATGACAGTCAGTTAAAATAGGCTGTGCTTAGTGTTTGAAGCCATATATATGACAGAAGACTTCAAGAGGAAGACCCAAGACGGGCAGTCTAAAGATGAGTGAGAGGCGGACAGGCAACATGTTTTTTTTCCCCATCCAGAGGGATATTCTGTGGCCAAGCTTGATTATTAGAGATGAAGGACAGGCTGAGAGGATGTGGGATTGTTAAATCCTTGAATCCTTTCACCAAAGCCCCCTCTATAACATTCTTCTGCACTCCTCTGTGAATTCATGGTGCACCCTTGATTTTCTTCTCTTTTCTTTTAAAGACTCAATGAAATTATGATTCCCTGATGATATGCACAAAACATTGAAATATGAACATATAATATGGCACTCTACAGTATCCAACTGAGGTATTTAGATATATTACTGGGATATGAAATTGTATTTAATATGCCCGAAAACAAATAGACCTTGTTTCGTACGACTGCATCAATGTTGGCAATAATTCACAGGCTCATCCCTCCAATGACTAATCACTACACTATAAATGTAGACAGCACTCCAACTGTCTGTGGTGTTATGTGAAACCCTGGCTGCGGATTCAAAACCTCTGCTCCTCTTGCTTTGAGAGGGCTGTGCTTCATTTGATGCCCTGTCCATTATTGCCAGCATATTTGAAAAGTGCTAAGCCTTGAAAGTAGTACCATATTATTTCAGGCCGGACTGAATATTTCACGGCGGGAGGCAGAAAATGAGACCTACCCTCAAGAGACTGCCTGCAGTGCATTCTACTTGGTGCAGAAATCGGAAGGTCTCATACTGTGCAAAACACACTTGAACAAACAATTATATATTTAACTGCCACAGATTTTCCTCTTTTTTTTGCGTGTGTAGTTGTATGGGAAAATGGAAAAGAAATACAAAATTGAAGGATATTGTAAATATGGGGAGTCCACTGTTTTTTTTTCTTCCTAAGATTGGTTTCAGCACACACATCAGGGTACAGTGAGTAATCAGCGACCCATAAAATAAGGTGTTTTATCACCACCTTAGGAGCAGGAACACATTCCAGGGTAACTGGAGATCCCTTTGAGTTACACCCAGAGTATAACAGCAGCAGGCTAAAAAACAGGAAGCTAACCAGATTGATTCTTGAATCACTCGTGCCTGCTTGAAATTGGATCCCGGTCTTGTGAGATTAGCCAACGACATTGTCTGTGTTCTGGTGCATGATTCCATAAATGTGTAACAGAGTAGACGGTGGACTCGGTTGTTGTCTGGTAACAATGCCGTCTTTTGACTGAGGAGCGTGCTGCTGTAGAGGCTTCAGTGACGGTGTTCTGTCATTTGTTGCTGCCTTGTCAGAATTTGCTACCGCTGCATAAACCGATAGGTGCGTCTATCGATTCATGCTACCCTATCTGATAGGATGTTATTGTACTATCACAATATGCTACCCCTGAAATAAATCCATTTAGCATTCTTACATGAATGCATGGGGTAGCGGGAGCATTATTTGATAGGATGTTATTGTACTATCAAAATATGCTACCCTGATATAATTCAATTTAGCATTCTTACATGAATGCATGTTATTGTACTATCAAAATATGCTTTTCTTTCAAAGTTCAATGTTTCACTTTTCACTGTTAAAGTGTTTATCTTCAACAATAAATACCCTAATAATAAACCAGTGCTTTATTATGATAATGTGCACAAACTCATGTTTACAATGTCACTCCCCGTTATCAGACGTGCATCGACAGGGTTGCAAAACATTATGGGCGTGTCAAACAAACTCGGAAAATCGACTCGGCGCATGCGCAACACCACAAGGTAGCAGTTCTGGACAAGTAGCATGAAATGATGGAACACCGGCACAGCTCGCAGGCTGTGTTCGTGGATTCAGAGTGCACCACGAGGAAAGTTGCCAAGAAAGATATCTACCGTATGCTTGAAAACAATAACTTGTAGTAGAGAACATATGTGTGTGCTATAGTCACCCACTCAAACTGCCCTCTGCATGTTCATACAATATCACTGTTTGAATAATTTGTTGCAGCGCTATTCTATATGGCTAGCAACCATAATAGCACCTCCTGTCAGAAACGTGCAATAACTCACTGTAAATATTCAAATTCATACTTACACTGTTGATTTGCACACATTTAATTTACACTACACACATACACACACTTTGCATTTTGCACACTATCAAGATATATATATATATATATATATATATATATATATTATTTAATTTTACAGTGCTTTATTTATATTTACATTTACATATATGTTGTGTATATGCTGTGTATATATACATATATATTTTATTTTATGTTATTTTGTATTTTATATTTCATTTTGCACACTTTACTTTATGCACTGTCACTTTCTTTCTTTCTTATGTCTATATTTTATTGTGTTTAGTTTTATCGGTGCTCTGCTGTCAACTAATTTCCCCTTGGGGATTAATAAAGTATATTTCATTCATTTCTTTCATAATACTACTTGCATGGAAATGCGTGACGGTAAAATAAAAATAAAAAAGGCCATCTGGATTCCTTTATCTGACTTCCCTCACTGACATTTGATTTTAAATATCCAACCTTAAATTATATTATTGTAATCCATCAAAAATGGCCACCCATTACAATTTAAAGTTGACATATAAAATGTGGTCCAATTGTATTGGCTAATATTGAACAAACTACTCAATTTGCATCTAAAAGTAGATTTTGCTAGAGGAAAAAAGTCAAACAACAAAGCGTTGCTTAATCATTGGAACTTCAGCTGGCATTGACCTTTGGGAAGGATCCATATCTCTGTTCCTGGAAGAAATGATGTGGATGGAAAGCAGTAGTGTCCTTTGTGTTTTGTGAAGATATTGAGTGTTTGAAGTGTTAACACTGACACTAAGCCTTGGGGGCGAGCAGGCACAGGAAACATGTCACACAATAGGATGGGACTTGGATCTTTGCTTCCCCTTTTCTGACCTTTGACCATTATTGGTTTTCAGGGTTGCTGCAGCCCCGGCTCCTTAGAGACAGTGCCGTCTCAATGTGGAGAAGTATTACTTAGCTAATAATTGGACTTTGGAATAAACTATCCTGACTCCGTTTGTACAGTCATATTCCATTTGTTTAGAATGTTTATATGTATGCAACAAAATTCCAAATGTGAACTTCTCGGAAAAGCATTTAATTAAAAAACTTTATTTAAAAGGACCCTTTTTTTTGTCACTTACATTTTTTTATTTGTTTAGTGATATAAACATAAAACAATTACAAAGACATCAGACATAAACACATATATATATGTATATATATATATACATATATACATACATACATACACATACACATATACACATACACATTTATACACATATACATGTATACACATATACACATACACATATACACTTACACATACACATATACATATATACATATATACACATACACATACACACATACACATACACATACATACACCTACATCCATACACACACCCATACATACATACATATACACACACATCATACATATACACACGCATACATAGACACACATATACACATACCCTCCCCCCCCCCTCCAAAAAAAAATGGACCCTTTTAACAAAATCATATATGAATGTGAATCCAATTTAACATACATACCTTTGTGAGATTGTAAAATTACAATTCCTGTCCTTATTTTAAGGCTTCTTCATCCAAACTGCTTGTATCATCACAGTGACTTCATAAGTCTTGGCCATCTATTAGCCATTTGCTGTCATGGAGATGACCTTTGTTAATGAATCTTTGAATTTTGGTTGACAATGTTATTGTGTGATCTCCTCATATTATATGCCTCCAGTAACTCGGCTGACATAATCCATTGAGGCCACACATAAAACAGTGTGCCATCTGCACCTGGAGCATGGCTATCAGCTCAACCCCCCCCCCCCCCCCCCCCCATCACACACACACCGCCTTTGCTTGAGCTTCCTCCTGCCTGTGTGCAGCCTGACCCTGCTCTTCCTCGTTCCAGGCTACAGAAGCCAAACCAAAGGCTGCTTTCAAGGGGGACTGTCTGCACAAATCAAGTCAGAGGCCTTTTAGAATCGGTTCAGAGATCATAGCAAGTAGAAGTCAGGGAAGAGGATGACCCTCTCCTCGAGGCTTGATCGGATCTTGGCCCAGTCAAACCCAGCAGGGTTCAGTCTCTGGACAGCTTCGTCTCTGCAGGGTTTGACTCTGTGATAGTGCGAATGAAAGAGGGCACCAAGAGAGCAGCAGTTCTGATGTGTCAGGCTCAATGTCCTGGCAGTCTCGCAGAGCAAAGTGGGCAAAGCAAAGGACACAGCCAGCAGGCACACGGCCAGAACAAGACCCCTATACTGTGTGACATGTCATCTAATGGCTGTCCTTTTGTTTTAGAGTTATACATCTGGGACAAGTTGGGGCCAATGACATAGGTCACAATACACAAGACAAATAGGCACATGTAAACATGCTCTTTAATGGTAGGAATAAACATGGGGTTTGCAGTATTAGTTGGAATGTTTATTAGTCTAAAATGATACGTTAAATACCCTATTGTTGCAGCTACAAACATAATTGCCTATTAGCAACCATTAGCATCTGTTGATTTAGCATGGCTCTCTCTTATCTGCATCGGTAATAACATCGTTTTTCTTTTTGTCCAACGTCCACATACGACAGTGTACTAAATAATACTTTCTTCCATCAAAAAGTCAGATTTATTCTTATATTCTTATCATTTTAAACGTTCTCTGTTGCACTTTATCTTTATCTTATCTTGGATTGTACTTGAGTTTATGTTGACTGTTGTTTGTCATGTCAAATGTTGCACCTTCCGCTAAAAGAAATTCCTCGTTTGTGTAAACATTCCTGGCCATAAACGGTTTCTGATTCTGATTCTGATTCTGATGTGTTTCGCATATTGTGCGATGCTATAACATGTCCAGAACACTTTTGAATTGTGTTTACTGTAAACATGGCTACATATTGGGTGAGGGAGCTAGTTGTGTCTTGTTGACACACAGGATTATTCACCCTGTGTTTCTGACCCTTCCCTACTTGACTCGGTCTCCCCCCACTCCCACCTCCACAGATCTCAGCATTCATTAAGATTACGTATTTACTTTAAGCCCGCCGCCTCTTTGCATAATGGCAAGCAGGTTCCCCGGCTGGCACAGTGTGTTTCAAGTGCTCGGCGAGGATAGGACTGAATTTTAAACACGATGTGTCTTGCCTCAAAGTTGACCTTGCACAAAAAGCCCAGTGATCTCATTCTTCGCTTCAGTAGAAAGCTGCTGATTCTCTCTGTTAGAGTGTTACTCCTGTAAGAAAGGAGCCCTGTATGGCCTGCATATCACTGCAGGCGACTTCTACAGACTCCTTCCATGCTCTCTTTTCACCAGAACGGGAGTGCAGAGAAAATGGCTCAATTCATAATGCTTTGAAATGGAAATCGGAGGTTAATTTCTCTCTACAAAGGGAGTAATTTACCAACAGGGAATATCATCCAGCCAAATGCAGTACAGGAGGAAAAATGCAACTTCAGCATGGCTAGACGTATGTCCAGTTATTATTTAACGAAGATAAAGAAATTTAGGAAGCGCTGAGCTGTCACTGAATAAAAAAAAGTAGACCCCGTTTTCTCGTAATAATGAGATCCTGATCTCATAATTACGAAATCTTTTCTCGTAATTACGAGATCTTTTCTCGTAATTACGAGATACTGATACTGATGAGATCAGGATCTCGGGATCCTGATCTCATAATTACGAGATCCTGATCCTGGTAGTAAATAATCGTCGTAAATAAAGTTTTTAATACTACTACTAGAAATATGCACTTACCTACTGAAGTGCCATCATTGCCACTGAGAGAGGATTTGCAGACGTTTCCTTTTTATTTATCTGTATCTCGTAATTACGAGATCAGGATCTCGTAATTACGAGAAAAGGGGGTCCACTTTTTTTTATTCAGTGACAGCTCAGAGCTTCCGTACGAACGTGATAAAGCTATCGCTTACATTTGGGGCCTGCCGATCATGTATCATGGTTAATATTGTATAGTGTTAAAAGTCACGGTTCCTTGTGTCAACCACATTTCCCACAAGGCGATGGCAGTAAGTAGATATCACCCAGCTCCCCCTGGATGTAACTTTATCTCAGACTAATTTAAGACCGGTGAACTTTTAGGTCAGCAAAGGTCACAGAAATATCCTCTTTTTATTGAGGCTACTTTGCTCTGTCCACTCATGTAGATCTTAACGATTAGATTAAATACCCTTGAGCCTTGGCATGGCCCGTGCACTGCAAAAAACTGTACTTGTTTTTAGGGTAACATTACTGATTTTAAGATATATCCTTATTGCAAGATGATGGTACTTGCATTTGCTGAATTTAAGCAAATTTTCCTACATATTAAGAAAATAATTCTTAAATAGTTTCATTGTATCAAGATAAATGTACTTGTTTTTCATCTGGCAACACTAGTTTTAAGATATTTGTGGGCAAGATACTTTTACTTGTTTTAAGAAATCTTGGCAAGTCAAATTTTCCTGTTCTGTTGGCAGATAATTTGGCTTATTTCAAGTAATATTCCCTAATTTTATTACTTTTTTTTCTTATTTTTTTAGGCTGAATTTTTGCAGTGTAGCAGCTTTACTTGGCGAAACTATCTATTAGAGCACAAAGGGCGAGCACTGTACCAGACTAAAGTTAATCATTTTAAAATATCCTCACAAAGAGGCTGAAGAGTCCACACAGAGTGTAAAGTATTTAGGATACGACTTTCATGAAGAGCTCTTCAAGTGCCTATCATCACGCTGGTACCATTTCATCCATGGCTTTATGTGACTGAAAGCATTTATAGCAGTGACACCCAACAGTTACTTTGATACTGTGCCTGTCAGTCTTGGGCATCGCCAAGCTGTCCTCCGCGACTCGGGGTTAAGAAGGTTAATATTGCCAAGTGCACAACATTCAAATGATGACAGGATGGGTTCATTGATGAATGACTGATAGTTGACCCCATATTTCACTTGTCATTTTGTCCACTAAAGCTTTCTCAGACAAGGTTTGTCAGAAGACGTTTGCAGCTTAACCCTCAGTTGTCTCCGTCGCCCCTCACTGGCTGCATGATTCAGCCCCTCATCACGACTCGTCGTCAAATCAGATTAGAACTGGTTTTGCTCTACAGTTTTAATCTAGGACATATGTGCGTTTTCGTCTGGACACTTATATTTATATTAATGTGTATGTTTGGATGATACAATGTATCAAATGTAAATCAATAATGAGGTAAATACTGAATTGCAAGACCAACACTTCATTTTGTAAAGATTAAATGTAAGTAAAAAAATTTAAAAAAACATGAACATTACCACAACCAATCTACCGTATTGAGGACACGTTTCACATAATGCAGAAGAGTTATTGAAATATCTTTTGGGCCACATATAATTCCCAGTTTATGAAAATCCAACAGTGTTTAACTATTTAAATGTGAAACATAACTGTAAAGTGTCAACAACCATTACTCAAGCCTTCATATTTAAACTACAAACAAAAAAGACTGTTCTGAAGTTTTGTATTTGATCAGAAAAAGAAGAAAAAAATGCAAGTGTATATTGGTTCTTTCAAGCACTCATAACTAATACTTTTTTAACAACAATTGATGATTTGTGTTAACGGAACATCTGTAGTGCTGAGCCTATTAATTAACTGCTTTTTCCCAAATATACACGATGCTCTAGTCTAGTCTATAGTGTTTTTCAGATCATAATTTTTCTGATCAGCAGCAAATGACGGTTTAGCTGTTAGCTTAGCGACTAACTGGTAAACATATTTCCGTATTTAGCAGCTACTTGTTAAATGCATATTTCCTACTTGTGGAGAACTAACAAAGAGCTAATAGAAGAGTGAATATAACATGTGCATTTGGAGGCTAGAAGCACAACCCTAAATGAATGTATCTACTAAATGTAGGCAACTGTTTGCTAATTAGTTTGCCATATTAAGAAAAAAGCTGATAATATTGCAGTCATGAATATTATTGCTGAAAAATGAAAACTTTATCAGTAATATTATTAGGCATTTCAAAAGAAGATACTGGGCTGTCCTTCACGTATAATTATCTGAGGCTTTCATCAATGTGGATTTCATATATTTTATTTATCCTCATAGCTAAATGTGTTATTTGCAGTGAAAATAATCAATAAATGTATTGGTACCTGAATATATCATACACCTTTTGAAGGGAAGTGTATTTGCAAGATCTGTTGGTGTAATGTCTCTTAATAATGACCTATAAAGAAAGAAACGGAGGCTACTATGCATGCGTTACCTCCGTACTGTCACATGCTATATTGCCAGATGGCTTTCAAATAGTAACCTCATCTGCAGTGGTCGACCAATGATATGCCGCTGCTTGGTTGAGGTCTTGACATCAACGTCTTGCCCTTGGTTTTTGCTCTTTAAGGATTTCAGCTGGAGGACATATTTGTGAGACCTTCCAGTGATAAGGGGAATGTGTCACCAGTCAGAGGGCCTCCACGTCACGGCAAAGCTGGACAAAAGTAATCAGTTCCATAAACTGTAGTTCAGTAGTCAAAGAGCCAAAGGACAAAGGGTACGACGTATGGTATCATCTGAAAAGTTCAACTGATTCAAATGTAATATGATACAAGTTTGCACAGAGGTTTGTGGTCAGTATTAGTCATCTATGATAAGGTAGCTATTAGGAAATATACAACTGTCCCTTATTTTTATGCAAATTCAAATAAAGTCATAACAATTATAAGTATGATAAACTTAAATGTCTCCATAATACCTGGATAGATATTAATCATGTAAACATATTGTTAGTACTGTTTGCTTGGCTTTGTGCTTATTAGGAGACAAATTAATTTAGAAATTGACTATTTATGCTTGATCTCTGTAAATACTGCATTCATATTCTCACCTCTAGTCGTACATGTTTAGTTTAGTTTATTTCGGTAATATACAAAAATCAAGATTTTTACAACAAAAGAAGAAAGCGGCTAACCGAAAGGGTCGAGGCCGAAGCTATCGAGCTTATAAGAGCCCTAACCTATGATGTCACGAGGAAACTTAATTCAGAGAATCATATACTGTACATATACCCATATAAATACATATATATAAACACAAACATATACATACACATACACATGCATATATATATATATATATATACATATACATAAACATACATACACATTAACAAACCCATATACATCCGCACACACACACACTTAAATCCACACACATACATATTTACATAAAACAATAAACAAAAATAAATAACCGCACTGTAAACTATAAGCATGGAAACATGGAAAAAGAAGCCTTGGCCTGGCTATCTAGTGGCTACACGAATGAAAGCCCATGTCCTCAGAGGCTTAACGTTATCATATCCATCGCCAATGGCTTGAGAAACTGAGTTAGTGAATATGGTATTGGTAATGTTTTACACAGGAAGAACACATTTAGCAAAACATGAATTTTATTTTGCACTTATACAGCTTGGCTTCACCATCTCTTCATTTGTGCTTATTTGGGGAAGTGGAGACTGAACTATTTGTTGTTTCTTTTCTTTTTTTAAATATGTTTTATTGATTTTCACAGTTTTTATCCCAGTAGGGAAGAGGATTCACACACGTACGAGGGCAATTCAAAGAAATTTAAAAGCTCATTCCCGTCCCGACCCCACCCGACCCCACCCACCAATTGTAGGGTTACAGGCTATGGAACTTGTACAATACCTTCAGGAGACACAAATTACATTCAGGTAATGTAAAGCAATTTGGAAATGAAAATTAACAAAGTGAGAAGTAATGGCTAAGGACAACAAAAAACACAGTAAAAACAACAACAAAAGAGGAAGAAAAAAAAAGAAGAAAAAAACACAAAAAACACAACAACAACAACAAAAAACACAACAAGGGGAGGGGAGGGGAAGGAGGGGGGGTGCTCACTTATATATATATATATATATATATATATATATATATATATATATATATATATATATACTGTTGCTCTGGAGTGGCTCTACCCTAGTCTATGTCCAGAGGTTCTTGCAAGGAGTCGTAATATTCCAGAAAAGGTCTCCATACTTCGCCAAAGGGTTGGGAGGACACTCTGAGGGTATTATTTGTTGTTTCGCCTTGACTGACCCAACAAAAGTCCCTCATTTTTATTACCGCACTAAATATACCCATCGCACATCGAGTCTCCTGACTAAAGCACGCAGACGTGTATAATTCCAAGCAAAACATTATCCAGTCCTTCCCCCTTCCCTTCATTGGACGGGGTCTACTGGAGCAGGCAGGATGCCCCTGTTAGGTCTCCCTCCTGCCTAGCTGTGGCATCACTGCACCGTGCAGCCATTAACCACCATTACCAGGCAGGGCCATTTCATGGTCAAAGAGCATTTTAGTGTTAGCTCTCCCTCGGGCGACAGAATCAGCCAAGTGAGTTTCAATCCTGCTTCACTACATATGCTACATTTTACATTTTCCTTTTTTTTAGCTTATTTTTAACATCTCCCTGTTGTGCACTTTGACTCGGCAAGTGTGACTCAGTGTAACTCAGCTGTACATGATCGATGGCATGTGTGTCTGCAGTGAACTGTGAACCGTACAAAATAAAGAACTGTGTAACACATGCTTAATGCATTTACAGTAATAGCATGACATAATGTTGAGGGCGTTCGGAGAATGAGCTTCATAACCTCACCACCAGAGAAAAGATTGGAGAGATTAGTGCATCTATAAGATGATTAACAGATATTATGTGATGGCCAAATGTTGAAAAACAACATATTTTTATTGTAACTGTAGTTTTATCATTATTGGCAGAAACCACTAATGGGGATCAATAGACGTACTCCTCTCTGCATCATTGCACAATAACATGTTCATGCTATCAGGATTAACCTTTTCCCCCTGTTTCAACTCTTTATCCACTAAGTATTCAACAATGGTTGGAAAGGCAGAGCAACTCATAATGAGGCTGTGATCACAGAGTTGCTAATTTAGGTTATCATCTACCAAAACTGTTTTGACTGTCAGGACGTGAGGGTACAGGTTCCTCATGGCTAACTTAAAATAATAGCAAGTCATGCTAAAATCACAGGACGGTCTTCTTTGTAACATCTCATGTGCAACCATGTAGAGACGAAGGCCCCTCAAACAGAGGCTGGCCAATCAGAGCGAAGGATCAGCCAGCTCTGACCAGGGTCCTACCACTAATCCGCTCTGCTTCTTAAACTCTTTATTTTCAGGCCGGTGTTCTGTCATTTCATGCTACTTGTCAAGAACTGCTACCTTGTGGTATTGCGCATGCGCCGAGTCGATTTTCCGAGTTTGTTTGACACGCCCGTCATGTTTTGCAACCCTGTCGATGCACGTCTGATAACGGGGAGTGACATTGCAAACATGAGTTTGTTCACATTATCGTAATAAAGCACTGGTTTATTATGAGGGTATTTATTGTTGAAGATAAACACTTTAACAGTGAAAAGTGAAACATTGAACTTTGAAAGAAAAGCATATTTAGATAGTACAATAACATGCATTCATGTAAGAATGCTAAATTGAATTATATCAGGGGTAGCACATTTTCATAGTACAATAACATCCTATCAAATAATGCTCCCGCTACCCCATGCATTCATGTAAGAATGCTAAATGGTTTTATTTCAGGGGTAGCATATTGTGATAGTACAATAACATCCTATTATGTTAGGGTAGCATGAATCGATAGACACACCTATCGGTTTATGCAGCGGTAGCAAATTCTGACAAGGCAGCAAGAAATGGCAGAACACCGGTTTTGTGGATTTGTGGATAATTTTTATCTAACAGTAAAACCTGTTACTTGTAAAAGTTAGGAGGAGATTTACGTTTCTAAAAAGGCTCCTGTGGGGCTAACATTAGCAGAGTGTTAAGGCACGTCATTCACTACTGAAGGTACGCTGAATCTACATACACATGCTGATTTTTCCAGAGTTCCTTCATTTTATTGTCTACTGCCTCGACTGTCAGATGATGAGGTGGTTTGCTTTTAGACTTTAGCTTCTATCATAATCTCGTTAGCCTGTCTTCGCTGCTGGATCAGTTTGACATCATGGATAAATCCTTCAAGGGTGTGTTAGAAACCTTTCTATCTGCTTTCTATCAGCTTTTCTCGAAAGTTGCTTTACACTTTTTCATAGAGAATTCAGTTAGGGACATGGTAGCTTTGACAGTTTGAGGGAATAACAGTGGGGGGGGAACTTCGCAAACTGTCAATTACGAAAGTGAAGGCAGGGTGGCTACCTAATGAGATAGGTAGCAGTTTGTTCCTGGTATGAATTGTCACTCTGGAGACAGTGGAGCATCCGGGAAATCTTCCTTGTCCCAAAGCTAGAAGGTGGTCATGCACCTGTCTCCGACTGTAGATAGACCCATCGCAGTTTGTTGATCCAACCTGTTATCGTACATATTCCTCAACAGTTATTATAATAGGGGCCGATGAAATCAAGAAACTAATTGGTAGAGAGTGAGTTACGAGGTGTACTTTATTCAGCCGTAATGTCCTACAGCTGTTCTTTATCTGAGCGTTCCATATCAGTGCGCAATCAAAATAACAATAACTGCCTTCTCGTACCTTATTGCTTCAGCAATCGAGTCGAGGACAAACGGGGGCAGCAAATGGATCTTTAAGAATCAGAAGTGCTTATTGCTAGTTACGTTGAGCATACAAGGAATTTGACATAGAATAAAACTATAACATTATAATTAAAAACAATAGACATATATCTAATAAACAAGGAACGCTACAGGAGAACATTCCTACCAACGGCCATGAGGCTTTATAACAAAGCACCTCCTGCCAGAAACTTGCAATAACTGCACTAACTATCACTGCACATATTCACATTCACATTCATACTTACAATGTGTTGATCTGCACTGTACACATTTCATTTACACTACACACATACACACACTTTGCATTTTGCACACTGTCTATATATATATATATATATATATATATATATATATATATATATATATATATTTATATCATTTTACATTGCTGTATTTACATATATATTTTATTTTGTATTTTATATTTCACTTTGCATACTATACTTTATAAATATATATATATATATATATACACACAAACATATATACACATACAGACTTCAATACAAATATGGAGTTAATACATTTTTAAACAAATAATATACTTATAGTATATTACATAATAGTATCATGCATTTTTGCACACTATCTAGATATATATATATATATATATTATTTTATTTTCTATTGCTGTATTTACATATATGTTGTATATATACATACATATTTTATTGTATTTTTGTATTTTATATTTCACTTTGCATACTATGCTTTATGCACAGTCACTTTCTTTCTTATATCTATATTTTATTGTGTTTAGTTTATTGGTGCTACTGTGTGAACAAATTTCCCCTTGGGGATTAATAAAGTATATTTCTATTCTATTCTATTCTTCTATTCATCTGCAGCCTCCTGCCAGAGGTAAGGGACTTTATCAGTGTGTGTCCAGGGTGAGAACAGTTGGCTACAATCATCCTTGTCCACTCCAGGGTCCTGGAAGAAAACACGTCAAGGAGGGAAGGCAGATTGCAGCCGACCTTCCTCTCAGCAGAGTGGATGATCGGCTGCAGCGGTCCCTGGTCCATGGCGGTGACGCTGATGGAGGAGCAGAGGATGGACTCAGTGATGGCAGTGTAGAAGTGAACAGGGTTCTTACACATGTTGACCAATGGATTTCCAGGACTTTTCCATGACTTTTCCATGACTTTAAATCAAATTTCCATGACCAAACTGAAATCTCGGTTTATACATGTAAAAGTGAGAACATTTAGTATTTAAACAATGTGAATTCCAAAGCATACAGTATACATTTAATGAAACAAATGAATAGAAGACAACATTTGCTTCCCGAGCTATGGCCATCGAACTTTCCAGTTACGGTGCGTTCACTTGCAACGCGGAAAAAAAAGAAAATTGCGCCGCCTGTATGAGAGCGTATGCCGGCTTTTGAGTCTTTCTTTCTAAAACATATTCATTATTCCAAACTCGGCGTAAATGAACAAGTGAATATAACAAATTTCCATGACTTTTCCAAAACTTTTGTGATTTAAGTTTTTTTCCATGACTTTTCCAGGCCTGGAAATGACCATTTTAAAATTCCATGACTTTTCCAGGTTTTCTATGACCGTACGAACCCTGAGTGAACTTTCACGGTATTTGTCAGGTTAAAATTCTGCAGCTGCCTCAGGAAGAACATCCTCTACTGAGCCTTCTGGGTGATGGAGCTGATGTTACGGTGGAGCCCAGGAAGCAGAAGGACTGCACGGCATGGACGGGGTCACAGAGGTCGATATGGGGCGGGTCGGGCTGTGTTCTTCATGAGACAGGAGCCTTAACCTGAAGCAGGTCTGACATTTGTGTTCTCTCATATTAATAGGTAAGTATGCAGTTTATTGAGTCCCTCGAGGAGATAATTTCCCCTGCACAGACCAACGAGTGGCAGATCAAATCACGTTCAAAGTACTTTCTTGTCAAAAGAATAGGCCAGAAAGACACTTTCTCAGTAGTCAAGAAAACAGCTGGACTTCATTTCTACCAATCAGCATCAAACATGTATCATCAAAAAGCAGCAGCAACGGGTCTACTGCAGTACACACTTCAACGTGTCTTCCATTACTCTGCACCGAGGCAATTTAATCATCTTACTAATTGGTAGAGGTGACTAACCATCCTTAATTACGAAGGATGAGTTCAAATGCAAGCCAAAACATTTCATGTATGTAAACTAAATGTCCCCACTAATAAAGGAATATTTTTATTATTGAGTGTATGATAATACATTCCTCCTTATTGGCTGATTTGTTGTTGTTTCTGCAGATCATATTAATAATAATAATAATAATGCATTATATTTTTATCGCACTCTTCCTTCAAGAAGCTCAGAGTGCCACACAGATAGTAAAAACAAATAAAACCGATTAAAACATAGTTAAAAGCAACCCATAAAAAAAAAAAAAATTAAAAAAAAATATATATATAAGAATGTAATGGCTATTAATGGCCATATTTAGAATAATTAGATTTCTGAAATATTCATCTATCAATCAACTATTCACTGATCAGTTATTCTCACGGTGAAGAATGAACATCAAACTCAAATCATCGGAGGCCATTTTTTTTTTCTCAGGATAAACTATTATTATGAAATATTATTATAATTAATTGATCAAATACACATCTTTAATCATCTTTCTAATGTTACCCTGAGTGCATATTCATTCTACCTTGCGACAGCACATGGGTCCAAAATGCTGTCAGCGGAGGTACCGGCAATCCCCCGGAGTGAAGACTCAAACATCTGGAATTCTTCAGAAATGAAGTAATCAAAGTTGACATCAAGCTGGTCTTAAAAGTTTGTTTCCGAGATCCAACAATCTGGCTCAACATCGGTACGGAGAGTAAACATTCTTATTAACAAATAGCAGTGACTTGTGCTGTATCGCCATGTAGAGCAGTGGAACATAGCAGGCAGCTGTTGCTAGCAGACCTCACTTATAAGTGTTGTGCACGGACTGCCGCTGCCATCTGGCTATTACCAGTGAAGGTGAGGGGATCTAAGATTCAAACATTACGGCTCAACCTTAGTGTTCAAACATGTTAAGGATCAAACTGGTTCTAACTCACCTACCCTTGACACCCAGAGGCATTTTTTCTAGGACACAGAAACCTTAAAATTCAGTACAGGTCAATGTACAGGGAGGTTTTTTTGAGACAGTAAAGTGGGGGAAAGGGTTTGAGTACAGAAAAGGCAGGTATAGCTTCATTCCCCTGGGCTTTAAAAGCAACCTGCTGATTGACGTTGGCAGAAGATGGCAACGCCACTGGGTGATTCCCGGGATGAGAGCGAGAGATACCACCCACTGTCAAGTCGTACAGCAGCTCAATAGTCCATCGAGCACTGACAGTCACCACAGCTGTACATTTTACGCTACCTGAAGCCCAATAATTAGCATTTCTTTTTGAGTAAGAGAAAAAAGAAGAAGAAAAAAAATAGAAAATGCACCCCCCGACTTGCATAAGCAACTGCGCACACACACGCAAACAGACGCACCACGCACACACAATTACTGCACTCAGCACATTCACACGACGCTTTGTTAATTTATTAGTTTTTTGTAAACTGGAGCACAGGATGGAATTAATTGTGCAGTTTTTGTATTAATTTGTGTCAATGCTACACTTGTCAGCTTGAAGTTGACAAGGGGAGCCACATTCTTGTTGTATTGTAGGAATCCAAACATGCTGGTTCTGCCTCATGCTGCTGGCGGATGACACTCAGGGAGAGATCATTCTTGCTCAGTAGGAAGTTTCTTCTCAGTTGAACTAGCCAGCTGTTAGTTTATCAAAACGTGACTGTTTGACATATGTTATATCCATGTTGAAGTAAATCAATAAAAAATGAGTTTTTCCAAACTCCATCCTTGGGTTGTACTGTCTTTCATTAGTGTATATTAATATATATATATATATATATATATATATATATATATATATATATATATATATATATATATATATATATATATATATATATATATAATATAATAATATATATATATATTTATTATTTATATATATATATATATATATATATATATATATATATATATATATATATATATATATATATAATAAATAATAAATATATATATATATATATTTATTCATTATTTATTCACCATTAAATGGTATAATTAGTATACTTTTTAAATATAATTAATGACCTGTTTCCAGTTACAATGAGTCTAGCTTCAGCATTTCCCTTATTTACATTACATTACATTACATGTCATTTGGCAGACGCTTTTATCCAAAGCGACTTACAATAAGTGCATTTCAACCTAGAGTACAAACTAAGAACAACAAGAATACAGAAAGTAACATTTCCTCAACATAGCCAAACTACAAATGTACCATAATAAGATATTTAAGAGCCACTGAAGTGCAAATCTGTGTTTTAATCCAGATATAGTCAGAAAAGGTGCGTTTTCAGTTTCCGGAGGAAGCTGAAGAGACTTTGTAGAGAATTTAGAAAATGATATGCTGTCGGGGTATTGCATATGACATGTCTGTGTGTGTGTTGTGTATTTTGTCCTCGAGACAGACATAGCAGGACGAATCAGCGGGCCTCAGGACAAACCTCCCTGTCACCAGAGATGGAGCGCCTGGCCAACTGTGTTGACTGATTGTTAGCATTAGTGGCTGTGAGTGTGATTAATATGCCTGCCCCTCACATAGCACTCTGGAAAAAGAGAGGTGTAGCTTAAAACTGAACAAGGGTGGCCACATTTCACGCTTTTAAAGAAGATAATGCATAACCTGTGCGTGGCCGGCTGTACGCGGCAGGATGGATGGCTCCGAGAGACCAGGTGCTGTTGCATTAATTCCTCCATCCTAAATCAGAGGGAGGATGTGTGTGTCCTAATGAGCTTGTTGTGTGGGATGCTGTGAGTGCCGCTGAGACTCTGTGAGAACATACTGTGCTCCAGCTTAGTGAATTTGAGACAGCCATAATTGCCGCATTGTGATGGTGATTTTTTACTCTTCCGCATCTAAAGCAGCCCCATAGCATCTGCTTGTTTGCCTGGGCCTCCTGTCTGCGGCGGTCATAGCACTCCCCGTGCTTCCCCACACTGGGCCTGGAACACTCACCAAACATTTGGGCTCTAATTTGGGAAGATTAGGTCCCCACGCTGATAAGTCAAACATTGCATCACAGCCTTTTCCGCTGTGATATTATCGGGTGTCACTATGCTCTGGCACTGCTGACAAAAGGATGTGCACGTTTTGCGGCGTGAGTGCCAGCATGCGATCCTGCTTATTTTAAGAGTTGTTGCCTCAGCAGAGAGGTTTCAAGTATGTATATTTAAACATATATCATGTTTACTGAGCCAACATGTTGGACCGATGCCTAATGACTAGCTTTAACAGGCGCCCACATTCCTATCTGGCTATTATTACGGTTACTATTTTCCAAATAGCATGATATTGCTTAGAAATACCACGGCCAGACATTCTTTAATTCAGCGGTAGACGTGACATGATGAAATGCCGACTTCAGTTTTTCATTTTTTACCGTGCGAGGGCCATGAGATGGCTAAGCGATTAACCGCGCCGCTCACTCAACATCTGTAAGAGGTTCATCTGTGCAGCAGAGATCCGTGGCTCGGGCACTCCCTCTGCGCCCCTACGGGGAGAACGTCCTGCCAGAATGAGGAATGGCGGCTAAGGCCCTGATTATTAGGATTAATTGTCTTTTAGTCATGCGGTGGAGCAGGAGTGCCAGGATAAAGCAAGGTGGAAATAATGAGGGCCAGCCAGCAGTCATCATGTTTTCTTTTCAAGCAGCCTTTACAAAACCGTTCCTACCAGGTGCTGCGCTCGATCAACGGGACTCAGATTGGTGATAAGAAGGATGTTATAATAACGTGTGAGATGCTTTTAAATTGAGCACTGACGAACTGGTTTAAAATTAAATACAGCATTGATGATAACACCGGTGTTGTGTGGGCCTGTGGAAACACACCTGCCATGTTGGAAGGTGTCTTACATAACTAGCATTTATTTTGGACTCATAAATCCCAATTATTGATCTTCACACATTGTGACTCCACAAATTAACTCATTGTTACAAAGTTAAACTAAAGAAGAGTTTTAACTTTATATTTTTCATCATACATGAATCATGTCTTTGTGCTCAGTCAGAGCACCTGAAGCATTTTAGACCCTAAACGTATTTAAAAGTGCATATAGGTAGTAGAACTTTGATCAAATGAAAAGAAAAAATCATATTCATGAATCATATTTTTTCAGAATTAGTTCTCTTTGGATATCTTGGAGTTTTCTTTAGACGTGAGGTATAAAGCTACTGTATGTGTCTCTTAATATAACAGAAGGCGTACTAAAGTTTGGTATACATCCTCAAAGCGACCAAAATTTGATTTAAAGTTGCAATAGATGCCTTTCTAGCGACAACACATCTAAACACCTGTCACTTCCCGGCCTATTCATTCATCATTATTAGATGATAAGTGGGGAATAGCCCCTCTATTACCTTTATGTATTCTGCAGAAGTGTGCCACAGATAACAGATGAGGCTGGACTTGTTTCATGTTGGGCACAATTAATGGGTTTGAGAAGCAGCGGAGCTCAGAGCATTTAGGGATGTGTCCTATCAACTCGTCCTGGGGATTAACCTCTACTTTGCATTGGCCTCTGAGCGCACGCAAGCAACGCTAATCTGTGCACAACCAGACAAGCCCCCCCTTCAATAACTTTCAAAAACTACTGCATTGATGATGGAATATCTGTCAGCCGGTTGTCATTAATTTTGTCCATGATTAAGCGTGCATTTGCAACACTTGTCAGGAGGAAGTTTTGAGCGGTCGCCGCTTTGACCAGCATTTATTATCCGACTTTGTGGAGCGTCTACGTCTTGTTTACCATCTCTTGTGGCAAAACTGAGGCTGGTTGGGGAAATTATTCAGTTAAAAATACTAAATCCTTGACTGACTGCATGATTCTTTTCACCAACAATCCTCCCATTATGCATTATGTATTATTGTTTAACATCTCTGTTCCTAGATCGGCCTATTTTCTGTCTGGTTTATGTTGCAGATTCCTGCCTCCCGGCGCAGATTCCGTACATCCCGCAGAGAGAGGTACACTTTGTGCTTTTACATCGTCAGAGTTGTACCGTCTTATGTTTGAAAGCACCGCTGGGTCACCACTAGCTTCCCCGTGGCCTTGACTGTGACAGCAGCTGAATAAAAGTCATAGGAGAAATGCCTTTGATTGTAGAATACCCTTCCAAATCTCACATAGCCTTGGGTAAAAACATGGAACAACAACGCAGAGGTACAGTACTGCACAATGGAGGCACTCAACATGAACTAATCAGTGTTTTGGGAATATATAAGTCTCTTTGACTTTCAAAGCAGTCACAGGAGAGAAAGAGTTTCCACGTTGTTTGTCATCTAAACAAATCTTTCCCTTCAGCATTTCTTCAGACTCCCAATAATAATGGCTGTTTCAAATGCAAAATTATGCTTTGCTCTGACATATTGCCCACACCATGTGCTGCATGTGTGTGTTTGTATATGTGCTTGTGTCTGTATGTGTGCACCGGTATGTGTCATAATGATTGTCTGTGTTTCAGACCGTGTGTGTGTGTGTGTGTGTGTGTGTGTGTGTGTGTGTGTGTGTGTGTTTGTATGCATTACTGTACGTGTTGGTGGAGGTGGCTAGTGGCGATGTACCAGCTAGTCACGGACCTGGAGGATTAGACTTACCATTTCAAAGATGCCTGTGTTTCTAAAGTTTACACACATACATGCAGACACACACACACACACACTCATACAATCACCCACCCACACATTGCTTCCCCAGCTTGTCAACGTGCAACGTGGGCTGTGGAAGCTTGTGCGAACAGATGGGAGGAACCAGCATAAAATAAAGTTAAACTAGAACAGAATGACTATGCAAGTGGCGTGGCCGCCCTTTGTTTGCTAGGAAGGTGATCCTCAGCAGCTGGGGATGATGGAACGCATGATTAAAATTACCAGAGGGAATGATTAATATCTCCTTAAAGCACACACTTCCAGCATATCAATCATCTCATTACACTGGAAAAGTTAATTGTGTGAGGGGAGGGTTGGGGCCCCTGAACCATGAAAAAGTAGCCCACCCCTCGACATGTTTACTTACACAACAGAACAGACCCAATGAGTCTGAGTTGGGTGTACTGTCTTCTGAGAGTTTCAACTCTTTACAATAAATACGGCGCCACTCTGCAGGAGACACTGTATGGAACAGTAACTGTTTGTTTTACTGACAGAGAAAACTTTTTTCTGTTGAGTAACAACTGAGATACATAGGTTGATATATGAGTTACAAAGCTTATAGATAGATAGATAGATAGATAGAAAGATAGATAGATAGATAGATAGATAGATAGATAGATAGATAGATAGATAGATAGATAGATAGATAGATAGATAGATAGATAGATAGATAGATAGATACTTTATTAATCCCGAGGGAAATTTAGGTCAACCAGTAGCTTATACATTTAACATTTAACTCACAAACATACATACACAACTTACAGTAGAATCACAATACAACAATAATACACATAGGGGGAACATGTACACAGGGAGTAGGGAGTATACAGAGTTTACAGATATTAGTGTGCATTGATTGAGTGTTGATATCCACGAGGATAGTGCAAAATGCTATAAATAAACCTATAAATAAACCAGTCTGTGCAATGGACTTGTATAACCAAAAAGAGTTTAAAAAAAGAAAGAAATGGTGAACAAATGGTGTTAAACAATACAAAATGCACTTTTTACGGGGGTTAAGACGTTAGCATTGAGAAAGTGAAGACGGCTCTGCAGTACATCCCCAAATGGAGCTCTAACCTCTGAGCACACTCCTGATAATAACCCTCATGAACACAGCTAAACGCAATATATTAGTGCGACATGTCGTTATATCCCGGATGGCATGAATGGCAAGGTCATGAACTGTCGGGCTGCGTTGAGGGGAATCTCCAAGTATAGCCTTGATTTCCTATAAGATGTCTCTAACTAAAACAACACCGCCTTCAACTTTCATGCAGGAAACAAAGTGATGTCACTAAAGAAAAACAGCACCCAAACCTACGGTAATTGAGTAGTAGCTGCAGATTATTTAAGTGCTAAAGCATGACGGGAAGAGGGGAGCATGTGAATAATGTCATCTATTGGTCTCCATTAACAACACATACAGTATGCGATGTAGTATCATGAGATAATAACTACTATTGCTAAATCAATTGGATGCGATACACATTCTGGCAGAAGTTTGAATGTTGCATTGCTGCAAAAAAAAATGTTGTAAAATATAATAATAATAATAGTAATAATAGTATTATTATTAATAATAATAATAATAGTATTATTATTATTAATAATAATAAAAATAAAAATAAAAAATAACAATAATAATAATAACAATAAATATACAAATAATAAAAATAATAATAATAATAATAATAATAATAATAATACATAACATTTCTGACATGCAAATGATTGAGACTTGTTCCTGTCAACATGGTAATATTTTTATATGTATATAATTTACTCAAAGTCACACAGAGTAGTCCAGCATTTGCTTTACTATGAGCGTAACTCTGATTTGTTAAGAAGGTGTCTACTTTCAGTCAGCGATGCACTCATACTGTATTCAGCTTTCGAAGAGAAAGTCAGCCTTGATTTCCTATAAGATGTCTCTAATTAAAACAACACAGCCTTTCAACTTTCACGCAGGAAACAAAGTGATGTCACTGAAGAAAAACAGCACCCAAACCTACGGTAATTGAGTAGTAGCTGCAGATTATTTAAGTGCTAAAGCATGACGGGAAGAGGGGAGCATGTGAATAAAGCTGGGAGCGAAGGGGAGGTGGGGTTCCCCGTGCCTGTGGTGGCCCGGCTCGCCCTTGCCTTGCCTTTCTCTCCCCTGGCTGCCAGTGTGTCCTCCTCTCTGCCCTCTCTGCTCCGCTGAGCTCGCTCCCGCCCCCCCCCCCCCCCCCTCCCACCTCTCCCGGCGTGCCTGCTCTGCCTGAGCCAGCTGCTCCCACTTCATCTTCAGCAGCGTCACCAGGCGGGGTATTAATCATGTTTTTCGAGGGGGACACTCTGCTATTTATCTCTCTGACACTTTCAGCATTCAGAGGCCCGTTGCTGGGCACAGCCCATTGAGTAGTAAGATTACACATTACTTCGCTCCATTGCTTCTCCCTGCCCTCTCCATTGACTAGCTGTTCCACGGTGGCATCGAGCTCGCACGATCGGACATAATTTATGCCCTACATGTATAAAAAAAACTATTCCATTTTTGTCAGTTTTCACCCTCTATACTTCAATGTGGCTAATGTGCAGCGTGTATACATGTAATAGCAATCATCTATTGGTCTCCATTAACAACACATACAGTATGTGATCAGTATCATGAGATAATAACTAATATTGCTAAATCAAATGGATGCGATACACATTCTGGCAGAAGTTTGAATGTTGCATTCTTGCAATTTTTTTAGTAAAATATAATAATAATAATAATAATAATAACAATAATAATAATAATACTAATAATAATAATAGTAATAAAATTATAATACATAACATTTCTGACATGCAAATAATTGAGACTTGTTCCTGTTAACATGGTAACATTTTTATATTTATATATTTTACTCAAAACGATACACATTCTGGCAGAAGTTTGAATGTTGCATTCCTGCAATTCATTTTTTTGGTCAAATATAATAATAATAATAATAATAATAATAATAATACATAATAATACATAACATTTCTGACATGCAAATGTATGAGACTGGTTCCTGTCAACATGGTAATATTTTTATATGTATATATTTTACTCAAAGTCACACAGAGTAGTCCAGCATTTGCATTACTATGAGCGTAACTCTGATTTGTTAAGAAGGTGTCTACTTTCAGTCAGCGATGCACTCATACTGTATTCAGCTTTCAAAGAGAAAGTCTGTGGAAATGGTTGCATCTGTGAAATCAAATTACACTGTTGACCTTTTACTTTTTCACTTAGGATCCACATTGAGGCACTTTTACAACAACTCCAGTCCAGCTCGTGCTATAGCTTCAAATCTAAATCCAATCCCGGTGCTTTTGAGTAGGCGATGAATTGCAGGAATGAATGCACCACCGTTCTCCTGATACTTGGTTCAGTTTCAGTTTGTTAACTTTATAAGAATCCTCAGGCTAAAGTGATCTACTGAATCTCCCCGTTGGAAGTTTCTCAAACAACTGAATTATACTGAGGATGAAAAAGGTGTCTTCGAGAAACAGGAAGCAGTTATGTTGGCTGATGGCCAGTCTAATGGGCTGATGGGAATGCTGAATGAATGAGTGAATCTCCAGGGATGCCCTCAGCTTTTGGTGGACTTCTGAATCGAGTGTCAACTAACTCCTCCTCTGCTGAAAATGGAGGGTAAAAGTGCCTTGAAATGCTGCCAAATAGTAAATCAAATATGTGTTCAAAAGGGAAGTGATCATTTTTAGAACAATAGAGTAGTAGAAGTACACCCTCCACCCCCCACCCTGTCCTCTCTCTCTTTGCTTTTAGCTCTTAATTTTTCTGTCTCTACCATGTTTTCATCCAATCATTCAAACGTTAGTAGCTTGCATTAAAAAGTTATTAGTCATCTGCGTGTTCAGGACAAGATGCATACAGTATATAATAAATAATTTGCACATATGTTGTGTGTATATATACATATTTGCATATATGTTGTGTATATATACATATATATTTTATTTTGTATTTTATATTTCACTTGTATAGTTTATGCACAGTCACTTTTTCTTTCTTTCTTATATTTATATTTTATTCTTGTGTGTTTAGTTTATTGGTGCTACTGTGTCCACAAATTTCCCCTTGGGGATTAATAAAGTATAATTATATTGTATTCTATTCTATTCTATTAATAGCTTTTATTGCACAATCGTAGCTGGTGTCTAAAGGAATTCAAGATTCAAGATTTAAGATTCAAGATATTTTAATGTCATGTGCACATATAACAGGTTGTTTGTACAATGAAAAGCTTATATTGCTGGGTCCTCCAAACTAAACTAAATTACAAGGTAAGAACAAAATTACAAGGTAAGAAATAAATAAATACAAATAAGTCACCGTTTACAAATAAGTCACAAAATATGATGTTGTTGCACAAGAATAAGGCACACAAATGTCAATATTGCATTTGTTGTATGAACTTCATGTAATGTTTAGGGGTCAGCAGTGGGTTTCAAAGCAACCCTTTGTCCATCCCTATAATGGTGACATATATCTGACCCTGTCCTCCGTAGAATGCAAACAGCATTGGAGTCTATATTTGATTTATAGGGATTAAAGTTGAGCGGCTGGAACACGCTCGAAGCCCACTCCCACGTCCCAGATGTGTTGCACAACTGGAACCGTCGCCCTCCTCAAGTCCCTGCTGCTCAGAGTCCAAGCTTCTTCTAATGTGAGACAGGAAACGGATGAAACGAGGCTTAATGGGTAATGTCTACCTACTCGGTCTGTAAAGTGGTTCTCTACAGAGCTGCGAGGAGTGGACGTTAGTGCGGAGAGGAGAGGGGTGCTGCTGGTTGAGGTGCACTGTAGGGGCAGACAGACTTAATAAAGATATCTAAAAGTTAAATAGCTACTGATGGAAGACGGGGGAAGTCGGATTAGCATAGGTCTTAAAGTGTCTGTGAGTGTGTCTTCATGTATTAATATAAGGGAAGGGGTTTTTTGGGAAGTCAACCATCAGTCAGGGTGTCACTGGTTCTAAGGCTGTTGGCTTCTGTGCAGACGATGGCTCTCACATGAAAGGCCTGGACTCTCCTCAAAAACATTGGAA
>CM070108.1:2112500-2140000 GCA_036178185.1 Liparis tanakae | reverse complement strand
TGATACTCACACTGTGTTGTTCTGCACTTCATTTACACTACACACATAGACACACTGCATTTTGCACACTGTCTATATTTTATTTAATTGTATTTAATTTTCCACTGCTGTATTTGCACATATGTTGTGTATATATATATTTACATATATATTTTATTTTGTATTTTATATTTCACTTTGTATACTTTATGCACAGTCACTGTTTCTTTCTTTCTTTCTTATATTTATTATTTGATTCTCGTGTGTTTAGTTTATTGGTGCTACTTTTGCACACTGTCTATATTTTATTTAATTGTATTTAATTTTCCACTGCTGTATTTGCACATATGTTGTGTATATATATTTACATATATATTTTATTTTGTATTTTATATTTCACTTTGTATACTTTATGCACAGTCACTGTTTCTTTCTTTCTTTCTTATATTTGTATTTTATTCTTGTGTGTTTAGTTTATTGGTGCTACTGTGTCAACAAATTTCCCCTTGGGGATTAATAAAGTATATTTCTATTCTATTATATTCTAAGTGTGTGTGTGTGTTAAAGTGACACGTGTTTTAAAGTGATATGTGAAATTAGATTAAGTATAAAGAGATGTGCATGGTAGTGACCAGAAGGAAATGTCCTATTATGTGTTGAATAGCAGAAATACTACTCTTCAGAATATGCTTTTTTTTTATGGAAGACACTTTGACACAAAAAAAGCACGTGTAAATAATAACATCCATCCGTTATCCAAACCGCTTATCCTTTTTTAAGGGTCGTGGGGTATAGAGGACTCAAAATGACTTAATCAGGCTTTAGACAGAGGTTCGGACCGCCCAGCTCACTTGAATATACGGACACGTAAATGTCACACATAAATAAATGAAGAAATACGTGTGGACACATAAATAGAGAAATAAATGAATGAAGAAATACAGAAATGTAGAAATATATTTATTTAATGATGTCCTGTTGATTTATAACTTCATTCATTCCTGTATTTATACAAAAATGTATACATTTATTTATATATTTATTTATTTATTTATACTTAAGTCATTTTGAGTCCTCCATGGAGACAATCCTGGCTGAATATTGGGTGAAGGAAGGGTTCATCCAGGACAAGTCGCCAGTCCATCTCAGGGCTCATATAGAAACAGAGAACCATTCATACGTGCAATTTAGAGTTGAATTAACCAGCATGTCTTTGAACTATGGGAGGAACCCGGAGAACCCGGAGGGAACCCACGCTGCCTCGGAGAGAACGCTGCCATCTTCCACACAGCAGGACCGCTCAGACCGGGATCCGAACCCGGGGCCCTCTTGCTGAGAGGCGACAGTGCTAGCCACTACACCACCGAGCAGCCCCCATATAATAGGGGCCAATGGGCCTTTTTGCCAAGACTTTGGTTTTAAACCAAAAGAAAAAGGTGAGCCGGGAAACGTGAACAGAGATTTGTAAACTGTGCAACAAAGACATCCGGACTAAAGATGGACACCCCACCGATCTGCATCACAGTGAGCAATAAACCCGTATTCATGACGTGACTGTCAACAGTAAAAATGTAGTTACTACTAGTTGATTGATCTGATGTATTGATCTCAGCATGTGTAAAATACATTACATACATTGTAGCAACGTAAATGGATTCAGACTTGCTTTTGTATCGTTGTCATTAGTAGACCTGATATACCAAAACAAGGAAAAAAGCTATCTATACAATATAATTATATCGTCTCAATACTTCTGATAAAATAACTTCAACTCGTATTATTATCAATTGTAGTTGTGACATGCTAACATATAGATAGATAGATAGATAGATAGATAGATAGATAGATAGATAGATAGATAGATAGATAGATAGATAGATAGATAGATAGATAGATAGATAGATACATACATACATAAATACATAGATAGATAATTTTTATTAATCCCGAGGGAAATTTAGGTCAACCAGTAGCTTATACATTTAACTTAACTCACAAACATACATACACAACTTACAGTAGAATCACAGTATAACAACAATACACATAGGGGGAACATGTACACAGGGAGTAGGGAGTATACAGAGTTTACAGATATTAGTGTGCATTGGTTGAGTGTTGATGTTGGTATCCATGAGGATAGTGCAAAAAGATATAAATAGGACAGTCTGTGCATTGGCTAGTATAGCCAGTAAAAAGAGTAAAAAACAGTAAAAAATAGTAAGAAAGAGTACAAAGATGGACAGTGGGATGGAAAAATAAAAATAAAAATACTAATAATATAATCTAGCACCGAAGAACAAGACTAACTCTCTCCCTTTCTACTGATCGTACAAGACCCGTTGAGATTATGACATCAAAACTTATCCTAACGAAACAGAAATGGGGTCATGGCTGCAACTCTCAAATCACATCTTTCTGCGATGGGACCAGCAGCTGACTTGATGACATCATCACATCAGCTGTTCTTGCTCCTGAGTTCATTCTAATTATTCACTGTAAATTATTTTTTACAGTCGAATAAACAAAACATCCTAAAATGACATTCCTGACTCAACAACAACAGTATTTATAAAAAGTCATCTGTCAGTTGTTTATTTTCTCCTCCGCTTTTGTTTCCGGTTGCTGGTGAAATGCATTCTGGGATATCTGCTGGCCAGAGTACGCACAAGTCTCCTCTGATGCATCCTGGGTAAAGTGGGAGGAGCAAGTCCCATCCGGGCATTTTGACCGTGAAGAGAGAGAAGAGAACTTTGAATGTGAACATGAGACTGATGAGGAGACAGGACACGAGGACACGAGGAGAGGAAAGGACACAAGTAGAGGAAAGGACACACAAGTAGAGGAAAGAACACAAGTAGAGGAAAGGACACAAGTAGAGGAAAGAACACAAGTTTCTTTTTGCTGTGTATTGGTTTTGTTATTAATCCCCAAGGGGAAATTTGTGGACACAGTAGCACCAATAAACTAAACACACAAGAATAAAATATAAATATAAGAAAGAAAGAAAAAGTGACTGTGCATAAACTATACAAAGTGAAATATAAAATAAAAAATAAAAAAAATATATATATATATATATATATATATATATATATATATATATATATATATATATATATATATATATATATACACAACATATATGCAAATACAGCAGCGTAAATTAAATACATTGTATTAAATATAGACAATGAATGATTCTTTTTAGAAAATAGTTGTTTTGTATTTAGATTCCATGGGAGGGTGTTTCTAGTAATCTGATTACTCCTTAAAAGGAAGAAAATGTGTATTAATGGAAGAACAGCCATGTTGACCATGCTGCAGTCTTCTTTTTCCACATTTATATCCCTTTTCCTCGTTTGTGTGACTGGCATTCAGTCTGCGACAGGATATGAAGACAATCATTTGAATAATGTGACCTCTAAATTTAGGAAGTATTTGTACTACATTATCCATGAACGAATGGCAAATGAGAGTAAATGATGGGGCGAGTGGTACTTTGGTGAGCAAAAACATGATTAAACTCTGTATATATTATTATAACAAAAGAATATAGAGCAACGGTTAAATTCTGTCTTAAGCTGCAAATATCCAGGACACTATTAGATCTATAATATAATGTATAACATCTGGATTTGCCACGAGGAGTATCATGACACAAAGCCTAAATCTAATACGACACTACTCATTACATACTTTTTATTCAGCGCCACTCGGAAGCTACCTCAATCCAAATATTTGCTCTTTGGAAAAACCTTGTTACCCAAATCAGCTGGAGGTCCTCAGTATACATCCATCCCATAAGGACTGAGTGCCAGAGCATGCTGTGTGCATCCGCTAATACAAATGAACTTCTTCAGATAGGTCTGTGTCACTTACAGCGGTGAACAAACAGTGCAGCCTCTTCATGTAATGGGTAGCAATGGGGCACGGCAACGAAATGATGAGACATGAAGGGCCATTGCCTCTGGTGCTATCGGGCCGCAAGGATTAAAAACACGTCCCCCACAGCCGAGTCGCATGCCGGCCGCGCTCTGCGCCAAACAAGTAGGGTTACAAGTGTTATTACTCTCACCTTTCAGAGGGGGTTTTTGGATGGAGAGATCATTAAATTAACCGCAGGGCACTGCATTTGTGACCAGAAGTACATAAGCCACTCCAGGGTGGTGGCCTGCACCCCCGTGTGCCTTGAGATTCACGTATAGCTGTCCTCAGAGAGCTGGTACGACACTGAGGTGAGCCTGGGTTTGTAATAGGGTTAGCCTTTTGATCATTATGTGCTTAACACAGTAGATCTTCATTATCAAGGCTATTTTTCACTGAATTCACTTAGTTGAACATTATTTTTCCCGTGACCCAGTTCAATATCCAGTATGCTTCACGCTGACGTGACTGGGAGCTCTTTCCGCTTAGAGGATGGTGAAAGGTAATGAACGAGTGCCTCGAAGAATTTTTCAGCCGTCAGTCTGCCGCCTTTCAGAGAGAAGGTGATTGACAACATCCCATCAGTGTAAGTGTGCAGTGTATTATCGTAGTTATCCATCCTGTCTAACAGGAGAGGATGTCCCTGTCTTCAGATGATGCTTTTCACAAAGTGGTTCTGCCCGATCGTTGTCAATAAATAAATCTGATAATTGTCAGTGCAGACAGCTGTTTGTGACAGCTTTGTTGTCTTGACTCGCTGCATCCTGTCATTCTCAGAGAGGGGAAAGTGAGTTTTATATACTCTGACTGCCATCCGGGGAGCAGAGACATTTGCACATGAATCAATTGTCGGCATCACTGTACTCTGACAACTCGGTGACAGCTCGAATACACGGAGATGGTGCCGTGCACATCGTTCTAAGCGGCATCCAAAGTTAGTGCAGATATTTTTTCCTCGTCATGTGATTCAAGGAATCTGGAATATCAAGGTTATATCTATCGTTATAAAAAAAAGTGTAGAAATCTTCAGAATTATGGACTGGAGCAGAACAGGAGAGTAGATGAAACATCTTTTTTTTTTCTTTAAAAAAAAGAAAAACCTCCTCTTTCAACAGCCACTTGAAAGTGAGCCTCTCCGATTATGATTGTGGCTCTTGTTGCTCAAGATAACTGCTTGACATTTGCTAAATCAGTCAGCGTCAGTCTTGCATACTCAATGTCCCTCCACTTGAAAGCTCTCTCCAACTTTGGCATTTTGCAATGTTCTGTCACTCAAACTGAATTTGCTATGGGTATCGATAAACAAAAAGTCTGACAGCAAAGCAAACAAAGAGCTGTCTTTATTTCAGAAATAACTCGCAGCGCCTTCCATCAGAGCATCTGGACTTACAATTGATAGGTGTAGTGAAAAGCAATGTGTTAGAATAGAATAGAATAGAATATAAATATACTTTATTAATCCCAAGGGGAAATTTGTTGACACAGTAGCACCAATAAACTAAACACAATAAAATATAAATATAAGAAAGAAAGAAAGTGACTGTGCATAAAGTATACAAAGTGAAATATAAAATACAAAATAAAATAATATATAATAAATAATATAATATATATACACAACATATATGTAAATACAGCAATGTGAAATTAAATTATATATATATAGACAGTGTGCAATATATATATATATATATATATATATATATATATATATATATATATATATATATATATATATATAGACAGTGCACAGTGTATATGAATCAACATATAGTATTTTAGATTCACCTTGCATTATTGGGCATGTGTCGGTGTTAATGTCCTACGACGCAAAAGGAAATCCCGCTTTAAGGATGGTCGACTGTAGAATTCCTCACTTTACTTAATTTTTTATCAACATTCTTATATTTACTGCCCTGCAGTGAGTGAGTGGATAGGAGTTTGGCATCTTAATAAAGTATTCAACCTATCAGGAGTCTGATTACAGATAGGAAGTGCAATACTGTCTATATATATGTATATATATATATATATATATATATATATATATATATATATATATATATATATATATATATATAATTTAATCTTACATTGCTGTATTTACATATATGTTGTGTATATATATATATATATATATATATTGTATTTTATTTTGTATTTTATATTTCACTTTGTATACTTTATGCACATTCACTTTCTTTCTTTCTTATATTTATATTTTTATTGTTTTTAGTTTATTGGTGCTACTGTGTCAACAAATTTCCCCTTGGGGATTAATAAAGTATATCTCTATTCTTTCTTCTCTTCTATATTCTGCAGGGGTCTATCGGATGAACCTTCTTGTACACGACAGATTATTGGAGTTTACCTGGTTCCAGAAATAAAAGCATTCGATATTGCTCCCTGCACATGTGTTGTAATGCCAACAGTAGGCATACCAATGCCAATCAGGTTAATAAGTTGAGAAAAATGAAGATGACCTTGTCTCTACAAGCCACTTACCCGGGTAGGCCGTGGCATATTGATCCAGTGGTGAGAGGAACCCTCTCCAGTCGCACTTCATCCTGGACATCTCTTAAATGTTTTGTTAGTCTCGGTGCACTTTGAGTGCTCCCGGTGAAAATATAATCACTGTGATCAGTGTTCTTTAAGGCTTGACCAGCCACAATAATCTGTTCACATCAACGGTTGTGCACTCACTTGTGCCTAATGGTTCTTAAGTTCCCCGCCCTACAACTCCCCTGCACCCCCGGACTAGCAGCCTGCAAGCTCCAGGGCTGATCAATTAAAACGAGTTGAACATTTAAAGGCCCGTCAATAAACGCTCCCCGATGACTCGACACTACCGTTGGAGTGTGTGGATTTGGCTCATGTGCAGAGTTACTTCTTTTAGTCGTTGCACCAAATGTCATAAACACTACTAACTATTACCCAACGTAAATAAACCAGATTTGAACTGCTGTCAGATTAAGTTAGAAATGTTAAAGAGGTGTTCAATTTATTTCATGTGTATATATATATATATATATATATATATATATATATATATATATATATATATATAGTTACATATATATATATATATATATATATATATATATATTTATTTATATATATTATATATATATATATATATATATATATATATATATATATTATATATATATATATATATATATATATATATTTATTTATATATATATATATATATATTACAACCTGCACATACCCTGCACTCTTCTGTTTTGCACTTCTGGTTAGATGCTAACTGCATCTCGTTACACCAAGACTTGTACTTTGTGTAACGACCATAAAGTTGAATATAATCTAATCTAATCTAATCTAATTTGTGGGAAATTATACTGAGATCATTTAAATTTGAACAATACATAATATTTAATTGTATAGCTATTTAGCTGTTGTTGGAATATGTTATTGACCGTCCAATAATGCAGATAACAACGCATGATCTAAATAAACTGCCGTGTTCTAGGTCAGTATGTAAAGGCCTGCTTTCCTTTGCTGTGGTTGTACTTACGCTTCTGTACACAAATATCAATCCAAAATCACGAGTGAGTCTCCTTCTACCCTTCTGAATTCATTTGACCCCTTTTATAAAAGCACAGAAGCCAACATATGCATTGGTGGGAAAACAACTTTATTTTCATGCATATGAGACTAAAAACTCATCACTAAATGATAAATTAAATTATGAAAACTATATAAATAACAGGTGCAATTAGAGTGAACAGAAGAAGAAAAAATAAACCTTGTATTAGCATGAGGAGCGCGGGCTGTAGCCACCTCTCTATTGTTACAGATGAGATTGAAGTTGATGGTATAAATGGGCCGGGTGGCTCCCTCAAGGGAGCCTCGGTTGACATGTGTTACTAAATCTTATGGAGATGCCATCTGCCACTGTGCTAACTGTTGGGAAATGCTGACCTCTGCAGACACTGAAGTCATCCAAAACTGATCGGATCCTGAGAGGCAGACTCATTGTTTTAAACAGGCTGACAGTCCCTTCCTTCTTTTATTTTTAGAAATCTTAATTATTCTCTTGACGCGGATGGAAATAAGACGGTATACGACATAGCACTACTGCACGACAGCATGTGAGCGTATATATAAAGTGTTTCTTTCTGCAGCTGAAGTTATCTGCAAGAAACAAGAAGGAGAACAAATTAGCAACTTCCTTCCTCACGCGGCAAAGTACATTTCGCATGTTTATTTTGTTCAGAGGCCCAACGTAGAAGAGTTGGATTGAGCATGGTGATCAAGTCCAGACTGTGTAACCGACACCGCGGAGTTGGTGGTGGGTGGATACACTCGCCTGGAGCGCGGGGTCACGACATTGACGTACTGGGCTCTCTGTCCTTAGCGGTGAGTGACAGGAGGAGGCCGTTCGCTGATGCCTTTCACGTGGGAATCACAGCTTGCAGCAATATTGAAACAAAAAACGTCTGCAGTGCGTTGTGGGAAAATTCAATTGTGAGGGTTTGTGGTCCCTTAATGTTTCTCTGGAAGTAAACTGCCCTCCAAAGTTTATTAGTTCAGATAACATTTTTGTCCAAAGAAATGAGCAGCTGTGTTTTCAGTCCTGCCCACAAGGTCACTCGATAGACACCGACTAAAAATAACTGCCTCTGAAAGTCCTTGTTTCAACAATCGTTGGAGATATAGAAGCGGAGACGCTCCTCGTTTCACGCAGGAAGTCTCTACAGCTTCCGCCGGAAACTGAAAACGCACCTTTTCCGACTATATCTGGATTAAAACACAGATTTGCTCTTCAGTGGCTCTTAAATATCTTATTGTGGTACTTTAGTAGTTTGGCTATGTTGAGGAAATGTTACTTTCTGTATTCTTATTGTTCTTAGTTTGTACTCTAGGTTGAAATGAACTTATTGTAAGTCTCTTTGGATAAAAGCGTCTGCTAAATGACATGTAATGTAACGTAATGTAATGTAGCCTACTGTGTTTCCCCTTGGGGATTAATAAAGTACTATTCTATTCTATTCTATTCTATTGCAGGGACATGCCTTTTTCAAGTAGTAATAATATGTAGTAATGTAGATTAATGAGTGATAAGCAGTTGCTATTTCTTTTGTGTCAACACATTATTGTAAACATGAGTTTGTTCACATTATCATAATAAAGCACTGGTTTATTATTAGGGTATTTAGTGTTGAAGATAAACACTTTAACAGTGAAAAGTGAAACATTGAACTTTGAAAGAAAAGCATATTTTGATAGTACAATAACATGCATTCATGTAAAAATGCTAAATGGAATTATATCAGGGCTAGCAAATAAAACCATAAAGTATCATTTTTTGATAGGGTAGCACGAGTCGCTAGACACAGCTATCGGTTTATGCAGCGGTAGCAAATTCTGAAAGTCGCTTTGGATAAAAGCGTCTGCTAAATGTAATGTAATGTAACGTATAGTTATTTGCTATCAAGGAAATCGGTCTACGTTTCCCCTTCAACTAATTAATCTAATTTAACGAGTGCATTATTAATCTTTTCAATTGAATAGCACATAAACAACCTATTAGCCGTGACATTTGGCTAAAAGGGAAGCTTCAAAGTATATTCAATGTTTGACAGTCGAGGCGTCCGTTGTGTCGAAGTATCTGCGTTGCTTTTCTTGAACCGTTGCGCAGCGCTAATCAGTTGGTGAGCGTTTGGAAGTTCTCCTGACGTCTGAGCCGTGCAATCTGCACACCTCAAAGACACCTTTCCTATGGAGCAGCAGGGGGGCTGCTCGCTTTACAGTTGGTGAGTTCTTCACTGAGTCTTGTGCAGAAGTTTGCAGGCTTATTACTCAAAGGGGGGGTCTTCACTGTTTTCTTTGCGTGTCCCATGGGTGTCTTTCTCAGCTGTAATGAGGCCTCCTGGACCAGAAAGCGCTCTTTAAAACCGGGAGTAATGAGTCCTTGTTGGCAGAGAGAATGAGGATTTGCACTGCTCAGTGGAAAGGGAAGGTCACTGAGAGAAGTATTATTTTGGGAAACTGTCTTTGCTTTTAAACCAAACAAAGCTTAAAGGGAAACACTACAAAGCCCTCGTCCAGGGATTGACTATCGGAGTCTAAAGGCAGCAATTCAACGCCTTCGAAAGTTCCTTCGACTTGACAACTTATGTCCTATATCCTTCTCCTGATGGGGAGATTTATTATAGTCAGCAATAGGATTCAGCAACATCATTTTCATTTTTTACTTTTTGAAATGTATACATTGCAGTGGATGTATTTCAGTATTTTCTAGCTCCTTGGCACCTTTTAACTGTGTTTATTTTTATTTTTTTTAACTGTGTTTATCCGTTATTTATGTATGTCTCCTTTCCCTCAAGAGGTTTTGCCTCTTGTCAGGCCACAGTTGTAAAAAAAAATGTGTTCTTAATCTGTCTCGCCTGGCTAAATAAAGGTTAAATAAAAAATTTAAAAAAATTAAAAAAAGTATGTTCTACTAACTGACGAGTCAAAGCCAGAGCAAACGCATACCTTTAATCAAAGAAAACATTTCAGTCATGTCAAACGAGTCAGATGAGCTTTTCCAAAGAGAACGTGCATCTAATTGTTTTCAGAGATGAATGTAAATGTATGCTTTTACAAACAATTATTCAATAGCTTTAAATAGCCAGCTTATTCATCTTGTCAGGAATGCCCGCTCTTTGTCCACATGGCCTTGCCTCAAAGGTAAACACATAAAAGAAAAGTAAACAGACACAGATCGATGGATTTAACACAGGAATTCAATCAATTTCATGAAAAATAGGTGCAAATTTTTACCTATTCAACAGGAGATGGAATGGGGGTGGGGGGTTGGATGGGGGGGGGGGGGGGGTAGTTTGTGACTGCCTCACGTCATCCCGCCGGACCAGTAATGGCAGTCACACAGCGGGCTGCCATGACACATCCAAGCGTAATTGGCCCTGACAAGAGGGCGAGTCATCAACACAGGCCCGATAAGCATTACAGCCAGATGACAGCATACAGAAGTGTATTAGCAGCAGTGTGACATATCGCATTACCACTGTGAACACAATAAAGGGGATACTAAACACTATGGCAGCTTCAATGACCGGCCACTTCTTCTTTCTTCCACGGTGCCATTATGGCCCATAATGTGTTGCACGCTGACACCGTAGACAAAGTAGATGGATATGATACATACAGTATGGCGATAGTGTGGATGTACACAGTTAAATGATGGCAGGGTTTAACCCTTTCCTCTCCTCTTTACCTTGGACCCTTTGTCTTTTTAACGGGGACAGGGAATCTTCAGGGGGAGACAGCAGGACGACAATAGATGCCACATGGAGGCGGTTTAGTTTATTTAGTTTATTTATTGGATCCCCGTTAGCTGACGCCTTAGCGACCGCTAATCTTCCTGGGGTCCACAGAAAGGAAAAAATACAATACATACAAAAACATACAAAACATATCGTGAAACAAACAGTTCAAAGTAGTACAACAAAGTGAAGAATAGTGCAGTCAGATGCACAGTACAGTCGAAGGATCAGATATAGTTTATGCAATTCGACTTAATTCATACAAAGAAAAAGAAAAAGAAAAATTAGATGACTAAAAAGCAATAGAATCCATCGAGTGGTGAATGCAGTATACGAGTCACACATTAGAAACAAATTGATAAATCAATTATTCGTTAATAAAGATTGTGGAATCGCCCTCCCAGTTCCTCCTTGGGGTTCAAAGATCTGGTGTTCTTCTTAAAATTGTCGAAAATCAAGTTCTCGTTAAACATTTCAATCTACTTGGGGTTCAATTATAAAATACTTTGATGAATTGAAAACTCTCTTTAGATTGAACCATTTCTGTGACCTTTAATGTTTTTTTGTTTTGTTTTTTTACAGGAAGGGAAAAGAAGCTATTTAAGGAGTCTTGACGCTGTTGTAGGAACTAATAATAGCAATAATTCACTAATTTCTGGTTCCTGTTTGACTGTATTACCTCCTACACTATTTTTACTTTTGTGCAATACTTGAACTATTAATACTGTAATATGTTTTTTGAAAATTGAAGCGATTTGTTCGATTTGTTCTGTGTTGGGATGGTGAAAAAATGAAAAATAACATGTTCAATGTATAACTGTATACTCTGCTTTTGAGAATAAACACAATTTACAACAAAAAAAAAAAGATTGTGGAAACGTAAAGCAAAATTATGACGGCAGTATATTAGAAATATATGTTGTAGACCTTGAGGAGCACCGTAGGAAACCTCCAGAAAACCGTTGACGTTTCTGCGTGAAACCTTTTTTTGGCAATTAGTTGGCAAGCACTTCTATACTGGAAGCTGCTAAGAAACCCCCGTATGGATTTTAATTTCCTTTAAGAAGAAAGTTTCATGAAGCTGTAATTAACGTAGAGGTCACAACAGAGTATGTTATCCACTGAGGTCAAGAAGAAGAAGATTTCTCACTATGGGGACGAACATTGTCACACATCCAACACTGTTTACAGGCTCCAGTGCTCATTCATATTCAAAAAAATACATAATTTTAAATTAAAATACATGAAAATAGCACATTTATTCGACATGCAAAAAACTGCATACATTTTTCTGCAAACTGTGTAAGATGTGCACACAATGTAAAGCGTAAATATCGTATCTTGAGGTGAGAGGTCAATGGATTCGGAGCGGTAGTTAGTCTCCTTCCCCACAAGCTTGCATGACATTTTTGTTAAAAATGGATTCATTAAGGTTTCATATAACACCCGAAGCATCTCTATCGCTCTAAAACTGGAACCTGGAGCTTTTGTGAGCGACTTGTTGGCTGCTATTTGACATACAGACAGTGGAAAATCCATTTCCTTTAATTGTTTTACCACTTGTATTAAAGGCAGTGTCATGTGTAACAGGACTCTTCCGATACTGGGACAGGTCTTGAACCTGATAACATGTTTTATAGCTGTTACATTATAAATTATTTCCACAGACTGAGGCCTTGAGGGATCATATTCTCTCAGCTTCAGTTACTGGTAACATCTTTTAATGGTATTAACAAATTTGCAGCTCTAGTGTTTCAGCTCTATCTGGGAAATCTTAAACGGCTCCATGGTAAATACTTGGTTATGATATTATCCGGCACAGCCCATTGTGTGCTGGGTGGATCGTATGGCTATTAAAAGTGGGCCAGCAGTGGTAATAACTAAGCTCATAAAGGACAGTGTTGCTGCCTAACAGCCTGTTTGCATTTCCTGTTGTAACACTGAGATACGGCTGGAAAAGCACGAAAGCACAACCATTTTAATGGTTGAAAAAGCAGCTTTTTACAGTTGACTTTTCATGGCTCTATGGTGCTTTGTTAAACCTCTCATTAACCTTGTTTTAACTTCCTCTGCCATATTTGAAACGGTATTGTATTTCTGCTCAGCTTCAATCGTGCCATTACTAATGAGGCTCTCAGAAAAAAAAAGCTTGTGCCAAAATAAGTGTTTTTTCGGGTTCACACTCTTGTAACCTTTTGTAATGTTCAATTAGCCTCACACTGTTTGCACGTATGGATTTCTTTGGCAAATTGAGTCCAGTTGTTATTAGCAGTATATATGTACCTTGCCATGTCTTCTCAATAGTTGTATGTAGGTTATTATGTAGCAGAACAGTTGTTAAAGGTGGTTAGAGGTGTTACTATCAGAGAATAAACAGTACACTATATATATATATATATATATATATATATATATATATATATATATATATATATATATATATATATATATATATATATATATATATATATATATATATATATATATATATATATATATATATATATATATATATATATATATATATATATATATATATATATATATATATATATATATATATATATATAAATATATATATATATATATATATATATATATATATATATATATATATATATATATATATATGTATATATATATACATATGTATATATACATATATATATATATATATATATATATATACATATATATATATATATATATATATATATATATATATATATATATATATATATATATATATATATTATGTGTGCATCATAATTTACTTAGACATATGATTACAACTCATGCTGTAAAGTATATGTGGTCTACATAGGGCTTCACTAACTACTTTGTTATTGATTCATTAATACTCCTAAATGTAAAAATAATAATAATTTAAATTAAGTTCATTTTATTTTTGCAACCATTGTATAATGTAGCACACAAATATAAAAAACAGGCTTGCATTTTTTACACACTTGGATTATATATGCCATCAAGATGAACATTGGTAAAATGTCCCTTCACACACAGTGTTAATGTCATTTACAATGTAACTAGATTACTTCAGGATTTTCTAAATATATTTAACAGCTAAGGACACAAATTTTAAATAAAAAATAAATAAACATGCATCGGATTATAATATTGTATATGAATAGGATTCCAACATCGACGTCATTGATTATATCAACTGAAGTTTATACTTGCGCTTGGTCTCCGTGGAGCGTTTATTGTATATGTGTTGTTCGTTGTATTATTTCTTGAAATGATAGAGGGCGTACAAACAAAATTAACTATAAAGAATTAAAAAAATAATAAGAGAAACCCGGTGGTACTGGTTAAAACATTTTCCGAGGAGAAAGTCCAAATACAACGGCCTTCATTACGTAATTTTCTGGCACACGCCGAGTATAAACTGCTTTATCACGACAGCCCCACGTCTATCTTCTCTTTCATAGAGGAATATAATCTCACCATTAATTAGCCTTATCAAATATTTTACCATTTGTCATTTTTGGGAGCAAAAAAAGTAACAATAAGGATTGCAAGATTGGAGAAAATGTATTTCCAAATATATCATGTTTCAGTTCTTATGACATTTTAATCAAGATTTCTTTTTTAAATTGAGTTCCTTCTTATCTCTTTTTTACATCTGATACCGATGGGAATGTGCGTGAGATAATGAGCTGCCAGATAATATCCTAAAAAGCCATGAAAACCTCTGTGGCCACACAAGACATGACACCTTTTAATCTCAGCATGGAACTATGGCAAAGCCCATTTTATCCCAAAGACAGGGAGAGGGATTTGCCTCCACTAATGGAGTTCAAAGACTGCAGCATGTCAGATAAGGAGTCATGGGAAGAGAGTGACAGCACTAGCTATGAAGTAGAGAAGGGTATATGCACATAGCTATGTGCTTGTGTGTTGTTGAAAAGGGTTTTTTGCTCCATCACTCGTCAACCACTGTCACGCTTCTTTTTTGCCGCGGCAGTCCCGACTTTTAATAGACCAAACGTCGAGAATGTGGAAATGATGCACCGGAGCTTCAGAGTCAGAGGAGCAACCGGCAGGATACGACTAGACAGCTATTTATGGGAGATGACAGTTTGCAGAAATCTCAATCTGGGAAAGGCTCTCGGGGTGACAGCGAGGAGGGCCGTACGATTGGAGGAGTCAGCAGCCAGCATTTATTTCATCAGGCCTTTTCCCAATGAGGTGCAATTGCCTGAAAACATGAGGCTATTGGTTGACGTGTCAAAACACCCACAAACCCATTCTGGAAATAATATGTGTATTTCAGAAAGACAAAAGAACGACTGAAGTAAAATCTACGTGGGAGAGGCGGTGTTGTCTCGAGGATGTAGTTTCACAGTATGATGACTTCATAATTGATATACAATACCTCCCTAAAGTATCTCAATACCGATACTACGGCAACAAGTTATGGAATAATAAATGATGAGGCATCAATGCAAGATGGTTAACCCTCCTGTTACTTTTGGGGTCAATTTGACCCGATTCAATGTTTGACGTCTCTAAAAGAATTATTAACATTATTTATTTTAATTCATATTTCATGACTTTTCCTTATTTATTGGGGGACAACTGGGAAAACATCCACTTCTCATGATGATATGTTTTCAATGTCGTGTACAACTTGACCCCAGGTGTTTTTTCACTGTTTAAAACATAAGAAATATCAACTTTTTTTTATTTATTTAAAGGGCTATTTAGGTCAACAAACAAACATAAAGTACCTCACACTTAAACTTGGGAAACAATATTAATTCTAATAATGTTCTGGAGGTTTTAACTGCTGGGGTCAAAAAGGGTAAAAGATGTAAGTAATAAATATGAAGGTAACAGGAGGGTTTCAAAAAAAATAAAAAAAATAAAAGTTTGTTCCATATGTTCAGACATTTCAACAGCCAATCAGGACTGGAGAAAACAAATTCACATCTCTCCACCTTTATGTCACACTGCTGTTTCTAAGAGAATACATCCTCGCAGATTAAAGCATTAAGTTATATTGTGAATATCTCCCACTGGTTACTATAGACACACAGCCGGGATGTAGTGTCCAGAGGTCAGCGCTGCTGCTGCCCGCTCTCTACAGATCATCTATTTCTGACACGCAACACGCCAAAACTCTAGATGAGCATCATCCCACGCACAAGTCTGGGGTCCAAAAGTAGCAGCGCGGCGCATGTTTCAGTTCATTTTTGCACATCCTGCAATGTGAATATTGCGCATACTGAAATAATATACTCTCCAGTCGTAATGTGATTACTTTTTTAATGGGTTAAACGCAAGTAAGAGTATCAGAAATTGATACTAAATTCTGGACACAAATTATTTTCAGATTTGAACTAATTAGACTGTAAATTATGTTATACATTGCAGTTATTAGAGTTCTTATGTTCTTAAGTTCTTATTTTTCCAGAATAACATAACAAATTGTTAAAAGGAAATAAGGCTGGCAGAATCAGTAACTTCTTTTAAATCACTTCTTAAAACCCACTTTTATAGAACTGCTTTTAAGTGACGTCGTCCTTTTATGTTTTTATTTTAATTTCAATTTAATTCAATGCTTTTATGGTATGCTCTTTTTTGTTTGCCGCCATTTAAGTTGTGTTTATGCTTTGTTTATCTGTAGAGCAGATTGTAAACCTTGTTTTTAAAAGTGCTATATAAATAAAGTTATTATTATTATTATTATTATTATTATTATTATTATTATTATGCCGTCTTCAATATGCACTTAATGTGCTTCAGAGTGATTGAGATCAGTCCGATAAAATATTTCCTTTCATTCCAAAAGTGCTATATAAATAAAGTTATTATTATTATTATTATTATTATTATTATTATTATTATTATTATTATTATTATTATTATTATTATTATGCCGTCTTCAATATGTACTTAATGTGCTTCAGAGTGATTGAGATCAGTCCGATAAAATATTTCCTTTCATTCCAAAAGTGCTATATAAATAAAGTTATTATTATTATTATTATTATTATTATTATTATTATTAATGCATATTTTACTATTCCAAGCATCTCGTTGCCCACTGAGTGGCTCCTGTGTGTACTCAGCCTACATCCACCACACAGACCCCCGTCTCCCCTCTGAAAGGCTCACTCAGGCCTACTGGTTGCATCAAAGCTGTGTCACAGCCAATGACTTCCATGAGATACGGAACTAGAGGAGACGGGAAGCCCGTTTGCCAGCAGGTACGTGCAGCTCAGTATTACAGCTGTATAAACATTATTAAACAAACTGGGGAGATATTTTCAAAAGGAAGCCAGTAATTCATCCAGAAATCCGTGGCACGGCGGGGATGAAACGACGACTGAATTGCTTGCAAATGAACCGAGATCGTTTCCAACGTGCCCTCATAGCACCAAACTCAGCCATTTGGTACTTTGGACTGTACTCAAGTAACACTTTCAAAAGTAAATATGAACTAAAAGCCAAGTTCAAAATGTAATTATGTTAAGTGCAGGCATATGTTGAATCACAGGCCTGGGCTATGCATTGTCATGTTGGTCACCTCTGACCTTTAAATGAGGTCTGGAACCAACTGATTTCATCAGCAACAGCTGCACTTTTTCATGACTTCTAAAATACTCACATTCCTAAGAGGCTCCTATTTCTGTCCACTTGCCTTTTCTCGCTACTTTTAGTTTCAACTGGTATTATGTCGACCTGGATTTGATTGAGCGTGACATTTTGTCCGAGGCGCGCTGTTGAGACGTCTGATGTCACGGTGAGGTAAAGCGGTCGGGTTCGAAGACTTTCAGCTGGGATTGCAAAAAGTACGGATATCTCCACAAAATATGTGCGCCGACGCAGTGTTAGTGAACGCCACCCATTAAATATGGCCCATCGACATTCATAGATTGTGTTCTTAATGGTCAGTTTGTCCAAATCCTTTGATCTTAAGCTACATAATAACACATCTGTGACAGAGTGGCCTCTGCTGAGCCCATTGGACTTTGGTTCAGGAACTAAAACACTCCATGAATTGGGAAGAAAAGGCTTTCCAACAATGAAAAACATATTCCCTAAAACTAGAGTAAATGCGTCGCTCACATTTCAACAAACAATATCGCCAATTTAAACATTTATTTGGAGGTAAAAACATTGAACATACAAGTTAGTACCATAGTAGAGGTTATTATTTCATATACACTCTCAAATATCCCTATACCGCATCATCCACTTGGTTCATCCTCTTATTGGTTGTAACCAATAATCACAGGTGGCTCTAACTGATACCTACAACCGATCAAACACAACACCTGAAACTAAAGGAACAATCTGTGTATTTTATTGTTTGTTTAACCACTTTTATTATTGTGAACTATTTCCAACTTTGTTTGTACAACAACATTATCTAAATCTCTCAGTTCATATGTTTTCCTTCTTTATTAAAGTAAATGACACTAGTTTTCAAGGAGGAGCACGACAGATGTAGCCTGTGTTGTGACCCCAGAGCCGGCGGATATAGCCGACGGCCTTACCTTCGATAAAGGGAAACACAATTCTCTAATTGCATTTTTGACATTTTTTTTGGTGTCATCTATTTTTGGTGTCATCTTTTGTTTTATCAGTGTTTATATTTTACCTTGATTTGTCTGACTTTTGTTTGGCCTCACTGTTGAGCTTTCTGTTGTTATATAGTCATTTTTGCACACTGTCTATATATATATTTTTTTAATTTAATTTTACATTGCTGTATTTACATATATGTTGTATATATATATATATATATATATATATATTATATTTATTTATATTTATATTTATTTTATTTTATTTAGTATTTTACATTTCACTTTGTATACTTTATGCACAGTCACTTTCTTTCTTTCTTTCTTATATTTATATTTTATTGTGTTTAGTTTATTGGTGCTACTGTGTCAACACATTTCCCCTTGGGGATTAATAAAGTATATTTCTATTCTATTCTATTCTATCTTGCTTTTCCTTTCTGTCAAAGCACTTTGTAAACTCTTTTTTGATTTTTTTAATCTTTACTTTTTATACTGTATATGTTTTAAATCGGCAAGTTTGCAAGTTCGTAAATTAAATGTGTTTATTCCACTAAGAGTTGAAACCCATGGAGCCAATATTACTCAATATTACTCCTGTGACTGACAAGGCAACACACACATAACGACTGCATCGAAACACGTTTTAGAGCTTCACACGTTTGCTATATGAAATCAATAATCCTTTACTTTTAATCTATTCATGTCAGATATGCAGTTTAAAGTGAGGTCAAACATGTAGCGCTGCACACGTTTACCAGAAAGTAGAAGAAAGGCTGATGTAAAGCAAACAATTTGGGGCGGGGCTGTTTGTGAGGTGCTACTTTTTAATTGCTTCAGACAAATTTGTTTTGAGGCAAGCATCAAATTTAGAACATTAAAGTGTATTCCGGTGCATGAGCACGTAAAAGGCGTGTCCTTGGGGAGCACTGGGATGTGTTGGTAATGAGTGGAGGTAATGAAAGACTTCACATAGACAGATGTATCCATTTAAAATAGTAATAACTACAGTTAAGATGGCAAAGAGCAAATTACACACAACTTTCACTAAAGCACATGTTTATTCAGACTCCGCGGGGACCTGTCATCTTTACTGAGTCCCTGGGAAGTTAAGGGAGCTCCTGACGACTCTCATTGCCCCTCAAACAAGGTCAAAACTGTGATAGAGCCGGCATGACAAGTGCTCGGCTTCTGGGTACCGTACCTCTGAGACCAGGCTCGGCTGTGTATGGCGAATGTGTATCAATTAAAGCGTAAGATAAAAAGCTTTCTCTAATATGAGCATCGTGGTTTATCTTCCACACGTCTCTGTGCGTGATTTAACTTGATTTCAACACCAACCCATCACGAGGTAAAGACAGTTTGAAGTATCATATGCATAATTTCTTCATTGAATCTATTTAAACAGGACATGCACTGTGTAAAGATGTTACAATAGATGATGACAGACGGGAGATATCCATCACAGAGTGTTACCGTGCGCCCCAAATGCTCATTCGCTCGTCCCGTCTGCAGGCAGAGCATGTGTGACCTGCGGAGGATTCATGTCCATCCATATGGATGGCGTATCCGCCCGTTGACAAGGTAAATGACACTTTATAAAGTTGTGTCACTCATCAGGCTGCGTGATGTATGCCGAGGCATAGGTCAGGCCCAAACCCTTCACCTCTTGTCAGTTGTTTCAGGTACAGCTTGCCAGAGTTCAATAGACTCAAATGACGGAGCTGAACACTTCTTCATTCTGCTCTGATGGAGAGCGGAGAGCGAGTTAAAGACGCGACTGTTGTTTGACAGCGACCAGCTCCCTATTCCTGAGCAATCATTTGTGCCGTGTAATTTCCCGGGCACTGTGTCACAGAGATATTTCCCGGACAGCCGTGTGGTGTTCAGGGCCTTTGTGCTGGAGTCACATACAGTGATGGATGGCGCTCCGCTGAATGAAGATGAACCTCTTCCTGTGCGTGAGAAGGTGTCTGCACTGTGTGTGTTTGTGCACTCGGCAGCGGTGCCTCCTCCTTGTCTTCTCTCGGAGTGTCCGGCCATTTATCCTGATTTAGTCTGGAAGTGGTAACATCAGTACTTCCCCTTTGTGCTGGACAGAGACTGATGTGCAGCCTCCGTGGCTTCTGCAGCAAATATGTGGTGTAAAAATCTGAAGGATGGCATTTGTTTAAGTCTCTGAAGATCGGCAGGGTGTTTTTGCGAGATAGAAAGACGGAGACAGAAACCAGTCTTAGACTGGGTTTGTTGTGGCAGATTAAAAACACTGGTACTGATGCTGACCTGATCTGATGATGTAACTTTAAATATGTACTTATACTGGTGATGTGCGAATGTGCAATGTGCTGTGGTTTGTCTAATTATTTTGTATTAATTATCTATTTATTTTTGTGTCTGTTTTTGTTGTTTTCTACCCTTTTATTTATCTTTTCACTTTGTGTTGTATCCTTAATGTCCTGTCTTGCGAATTTGTAAAATCAAAATAAATATATATAAAAAAAATTAAAAAAGACGGAGAGAGAGAGAGAGAGGAGGAAAGTGTCAGGTGGTAATACTTTATTTTGATAACATCTGCAGAGGTCTTGTGTTTTAAATTAATACATATAGAAAGATATTATAATAGAAAATATTAGGGAGAATATTGATGTTGTTATTAATGTATTATGAAGCATAGGGGTAATGTTTACTCTATGCAAATGTAAATGGCAAGAATGAATGTATGTTCATGAGAGTGACTGTATGTTAGTGTTATAGATCGACGGAGCCGGTTGAAATCCGTGACGTGACTCACAATAACAAGGGACTTTTATTGTGAAGGTGACTTTATAAACTGGAAAAAATAGACGGGAATTTTATTGTGAAAATACTTGACCGGAAATGACGTTTTGAACCGAGTGATACAACTTCCGGAAAAGGAGGGATCGCCCTCTTCTCAGGTGGTACAGGTAAGAGCACAGCCTTGATTGTTTGTTCTACACTTCCTGCCATTAAATGTTGATAACTTAATACACGCGCCTCCGGAAGCCTGTTCTCCACCATCTGCGGAGTGCCCTGTTTCAGAACACCTAACAAAAGGAAGAAGCAGTGAGTACATGAGGGTCGTTCTTGGTGGAAACTGTTGCCCGTCGCAGTCGGCGTGCACAGAGCCGGCCTGTGCCAAGGCGCTGCTTCCCACGCAGCTAATGGCGGGGATGTGGAAATGATCGGCTGGCCGGGGCGGCGGAGGCAGGGGATGTGTTAATTGAAAGTTAGGATCACTTTGTGGCCATTACAAGGAAACCTGAGACGTGTTAACGCAACAGAGTTAGGCAGCACCTGCTGTCACCGGCTAATTGTGTTGGGTTTGGTCATGTCTGTCAGGAGCGGGTTCCCATCACGCTCTGCCTCCAGTTACAGCTGCATTACTGCCAGAGTTGACATTACAGCAGCAGCCACGGGGGAGGCGACGCCAACCTGCGACCTCGCTGCATGGCTCGGGCTGATGGATCCTCAGAAGCCAATATAAATCTCAGTCATGTCATTATTGTGCCATTTGTTTTTTTTTCCTCTGATTCTGATTGCATTTTATTAATCGTCATTAGATACTGGTTATAGCCCGTATTGTGCCCCTTTTTTGACACGTTATTTTACATCCCTCTGGAAGTATTGTATTGACTGACAGAAGGATAAGAGCTGTGTGTTTCCAATTCATCCTCACTTACATATGCATCAGTCTCGAACCAGGGTGCTGTGCAGATGACTCACTGAGGAGGCATACTGTGCTTTTGAGGACCTGCTAGGGGCAGCAATGTATAATCTGATTTAGACTAGAGCAACCTCCTATTTATTTTTAATTGTCCCACTTTAGCATTTAAGAGCTATTGATCCCCGGAAAAGCATTAAGTGACAGAATCACTATTACTGTTTGTGCTCCCTGCTTGGGGAAGGCACATCAAAGGACATTTTAATGTCACTGACTTTCTGAGGGAATTTGAAGCCTGGTTTTGAACGGGCCAGCCTATGAACGGAAAGGACACACAATAGACAAACGCAGAAACAAATGGGAGGGCAATTTGCACCTAATCAAAGAATAGCTGGGAATCGATTTCTTTCCCTGGGTGATGGTTTGTAGTGCAAGGATTTTATAAAGCAACATCATTTTAAAAGTCATGTTGGTGTTCTTGTTAAATCCCCAACGCTGATGTTCACACTTTATCAAGAAAATGTGGCGGAAACTGTAGTATATTTTCATATACTTTGTAATATCAGTTTATCCAGAACATGCAAAGTCAGAACTCAAAGGTTTACAAATCGATATGACATGCCTCGACTTTGAAAGAACACATGTAATCAGGCCTGGGCGCCCGGACGTTAGTAGATAATTTCTAGAACATTGCTTGTTATGCACCTGTCTTAATTAGGGCTCAAGGCCAGGTCAAGATATGAACATGAGCGTCCAACGGTTTTTGGGTCAGAACTTGGTTATTCAGTCTTTGAAATTGTGTAATTATGCCTGCATATGATTGGTCCACAGATGCTGATAACAATGTACTCCACCTTATTTATTGTGTATAAATTATGCGTTCAAATGTATGTTCGTCAGACTTTCTAATCTCGGTGCCTGAAAGATCTCCAAGCGTTCTAGACGTTTGCCTTTGACTTACTTAATAAGAATAAACTCAATATTCTGATTAAGTACATTGTCTTCGAATCTCTTTTTTCATCTATCTCTCCAACCCACTTTTTGATATCAGAAGGCGAAATAAACAACAAAACATGAAGAGAAATATTGGCCCTATAATGCTGCATCTTCTCTCCGAGATCACATCCTTGCTGCTATATTTAAACACTATTTGTTTGCCGATATCACACCTGTAAGCTACCCAGGGCTCTTTGTGGAACAGTTGCCTTGAATTGACTCTGCTCACAAAATACGTCCCTTTCAACTGAGACCCCTCCCCCTTTTTTTTCTGCCACCATCCCCAGATGTTTTGATTAGCAGCAACTCGTATGCTGGTCAGATCCTGGGATTAATGATGGATAATTTGCCTAAGGTTGGCACGGCGCACCGCCACGCTGCCAGCCTTTGGATGCCATATGGGCAGAAGCAGCTGTTTTCATTACTCTCCCTTGCCCAGATGTGTCAGACAGGATGCCGACTTCAATCCGCAGTCTTGCTGGCACTTGGTGGGGGGGGGGTGCTTTCTACTAGCTTGGCAGCTAATTACTTTAATGTAGCAGAGTACAGAGGCCCTGCTTGTTTTTTAAAGGCCTTTTTACAAACAGCTGAATGCCAGCTGTCACCTCTGTGCACAATGAGGGAAGATGGATAGGTAGTCGCTCGGTGTCTGATGAGGTCGGCCGTGGGCACAGACCCAAGCCAGACCAGGGCCGGGGCAGCCTGCGCTCACCGACAATGGGAAGGTCATCCCGAATACATGCTGCCGACCTCTCTCTTTACTCACATCTGCACGTTTTGATCCGACCTTGCCCCTGTCGTCCGTGTCGCTACGTTTTGCCCTCCCTTCACGCAAAAAAAGCTAGAGCGGAGCTCGTCGGACGGAACAAACGTGAACGTGGTAATCTGAGCTGCGGAGGTGCAGTGCCAAGTCACAGCAAAGACCACACACACTGCAGGATGAAGCTGGCACTGGAGCAGAGAACGGGCGAGTGGAAACAGAAAGGAGGACGCTGCCAGAATGTCAGCTGGGTCTTTACATGAGATCGCACACACCGTGGAACACGTGTTCAATATGTCCCGTTTCCTGCGCAGCAGCTCTGCTTTATTGTTCAGTGATAAATCCTGAGATTTGTCCCAACTGACACATCTAACCCTAACCCTAACCAATAACTTCTTTTAAATCACTTCTTAAAACCCACTTTTATAGAACTGCTTTTAAGTGATGTCGTCCTTTTATGTTTTTATTTTAATTGCCTATTTGTTTGGTTTTACTTGTATTCAATGCTTTTTTGGTACGGTCTTTTTTGTTTGCCGCCATTTAAGTTGTGTTTATGCTTTGTTTATCTGTAGAGCACTTTGTAAACCTTGTTTTTAAAAGTGCTGTATAAATAAAGTTATTATTATTATTATAATTTTTCGTCATTATTCAGACATGTATGCCACTGCCGTCTTCAAAGTGCACGTAATGTGCTTCAAGTGATTGAGATCAGTCCGATAAAACATTTCCTTTTATTCTGGGACGTTGACACGTGTCAAACGCCCTGAATAGCACAACGAACAGCTTGGTGCATTCAGTCAATTTCATCATTACAGCTGCACAGAGCATCAATAAGTTGTCATTACGTTGAGATGCCATGTCCATATTATCACTTAAACAGTGCCCAGCAGCAAGGGTGGAGTGTTGACATCACGAGAGGGTCAACAGCGCCTGTCTGTGGCTTTGATATTCCCATCAATACGACTTCATGTTTCCACACCTGTACGTCCTCACCGCTGTAATGATCAACAAGGGGTTGCTCTCAGTCAATACTGTACGATAGTTCCTTCCCAGGGCAGGAGATGATGAAAGCGTCGTCTTCCTCCCGCGCCTCCAGTCATCGAGGCGCTGTAACGTGTCCGAGGACCCGATGCAGTTACTTTAATGTGTTTTGGTTTCTAAAACCAGAGAAAGCTTGAATTCCAACATTTTGAATTTGAGGCCTCGCTGGTTTTGTTGACAGAGGTTCGGACCGCCCCAGCTCATTTGAATATACGGACACGTAAATGTCACACATAAATAAATGAAGAAATACGTGTGGACACATAAATAGAGAAATAAATAAATGAAGAAATACAGAAATGTAGAAATATATTTAGTTAATGATGTCCTGTTGATTTATAACTTATATTCATTCATTCCTGTATTTATTTATTTATTTATACATTTATACATTTATTTATACATTTATTTAAGCATTTATTTATTTATTCATATATTTATCCATTTATTTATTTATTTATTTATACTTAAGTCATTTTGAGTCCTCCATAGCGACGTGGGGATAGCAACAGCAGCTCGATCCAACAGAGGCAACCGGGTGCTGTTGTTTTGTTGTTGTGTTGCTGTTGTTTTTGTTCAGCATTGATCTTAATGTTGCACTTCATGTTTGGCCTCCATTGGGGGAACAGATGAGTATAGAGAGCATTTAGGAAGTCAAAGACATCTTCTTTTAAGCACGGGTTCCACATGCTCTCTTCTCCTTTTTTCCTTTCTTTGTATTTTGAGTGACATTTTGTTCAAATTACTGACAGTGCCTTGGGGAAGGTGATGCCGAGCCTTTAAACTGAACTCATTGTACAAACAAGTGGTGCTTTAATTTCCTCGATGTAGTTCATAATTAAAAAATGCTCAGAATAACTTTCCCATGTCGTGTGCATTCCATCCGCAGCACTTTTACAGGCGCGCTCACTTTTGGGCCGCAGCCTCTTCTCCCAAAGGAACCTATTATCCTTCTTAACATATGCAAAAGCTCGCTGGATTGTGCATCATACTCACTTAGGGACTTGGGACTTGACACACTGGTGTTATGAGGCCCGTGCCTGTGTGCGAGCCGCTCAGCGTTATTGTAGAGGTGCTCCTCATTTAGAAAGCTCTCCTCGTTCTGAGGGCTTCCACAAAGAAAGTCCTTGTAAGTTGTGTTGGACATGAAGGGTCATCAGAGAGAAGACATGCACATGTCTTGGTATGAGTTTAATGGCAATACGGGAGAGTGGACATTACACATTTTACCTATATTCAGTGTTTACCCATTTGGTATTCAAAGATGTGAGGCATAACCTTGTGTTTCTTTCTAGTACTGCAAACACATTTTTGGTATTCTACATTTCATTTCATTTACACTACACACATACACACACTTTGCATTTTGCACACTGTCTATATATATATATATATATATATATATATAATTTAATTTGACATTGCTGTATTTACATATATGTTGTGCATATATATATATATATATATATATATATATATATATATATATATATATATATATAATTTAATTTGACATTGCTGTATTTACATATATATATATATATATATATATATATATATATATATATATATATATATATATATATATATATATAATTTAATTTGACATTGCTGTATTTACATATATGTTGTGTATATATATATATATATATATATATATATATATATATAATTTAATTTGACATTGCTGTATTTACATATATGTTGTATATATATATATATATATATATGTATATATATATATATATATATATATATATTTCCTTGTGCATATTTTATATTTCACTTTGCATACTTTATGCACAGTCACTTTCTTTCTCATATTTATATTTTATTGTGTTTAGTTTATCGGTGCTACTGTGTCAACAAATTTCCCCTTGGGGATCAATAAAGTATATTTATATTCTATTCTATTCTATTCTATTCACCTACAGACCATCGCATTCTTTTTGAACAAGCAAAATGTTTTAAATGTTTTTAATTAGATTTGAGGACGTAGAAAAAACAAGCCGTTTTTCCACATCATCACGCCTGTTCTGAGAGAGCAGAGATTGGGGGTACCTCAGCAACGCTTTGATTTCAGCTATGAAATTTTAATTTGAAAAAAGAAAGGAGGGAACATATTGCGCTCATTCAAATCTAACTTTGTTCCCTCAAACTGGGAAGATTGGATTTTCTTAATTAAATTATCCCCCTTGTTCACATACTCAAGGGGGCCATTGGCTCAAGGCAGTGAGAAAAATGTGTCTGGGTTTTTG
>CM070108.1:2015000-2110000 GCA_036178185.1 Liparis tanakae | reverse complement strand
CATGCACACCACGCCAGCGGCTTTATCAGACAAAGATCAATGGACGGCAGCATTCACTCTGTGCACCCAAGCTGCAAGGACAAATACAGTATCTTGGGGGCGGGGGGGGGGGGGGGGGGGGTTGCGAGAGTCATTGATAGGCTTAGGCTGTGTATGTGTACGTCTCGCCTGCTTTAATCAGGTTTCCCCAACAGCAAACACTGGGCGTCAAGTGATGCGTTGCAGGCGGCGAGGCCTTTCAGGCGGGACAAAAGGTGGGAGACGCAGTGGGACTCGGGGCTCGGGCCTTTTCCTTCCGTGAATGTTTCTCAGTTTTCCAGGGGAGCTCAAAAGGCCTTTGCCCTTCCAGCTGTAAAATTGGCAGACAGGGAGCCTCTAAAATCCCTTTCGACTGTGAATCCACACAAATCTGCAGCATTTACTCTGAGGGAGCTTACTGGGGTTTGGCATCGCCCATCTCAGACAGCGGTATAGGGACTGAAAACAACATATCTTCCACGCTTTTATTGGGAGTGAAAATAGCAGTACACAATGGTTTGTGTCATGTATTTATTTTGCACATATTTTATTTTATTTTACAGTACTTTATTTATATTTATATTGTGTATATGCTGTGTTATATATACATATATATATATATATATATATATATATATATATTATTTTATGTTATTTTGTATTTTATATTTTATATTTCACTTTGCACACTTACTTTATGTCACTTTCTTTCTTTCTTTCTTATTTTTTATTGTGTTTAGCTTTATCGGGCTGCTTCTGTTGGCAACAAATTTCCCCCTGGGGATTAATAAAGTATATTTCATTCATTCATTTCATTATTCAAATAGTGAATGAGATGGACCTATTGTTATGAGTATCACAATTTGAATAAAAATGGCAACACCCATATTGCATCCACTTGCATCCACATCTGAGAGAGGATTATTGTTCAAACAATGTAAACAGGTATTTCTATACAGAGTAGAATTTGTTTACAACCTATATTAAGTCATTTTTTGCATCAACACTGTCGTATATGGATTTGCTAATATTTAACATTGTAGCAGTGTGTGTACAGTTGAAGAAATATATCATTTACATAAGATATGAATGTTTTATTTACAACTATTTCATCTTTTTTTTTGCTCTAGGGAAAAGAAAAGTCAAATTCTTCAATCCGTAATGTAGTCATTACTAAAATAAAGTGCAATAGTTTTAGTTGAATCAACTTGATACACTTAATTATTCCAGTACCATACACTACATCGCATCATTACACACCATTCATTTTTCAGTCAATGAAAACAATGGTTTTAGATGTTTTTGATATTCTGACCCAATGAACTTAAAGCATAAGCCCTTCTTTTTGTTACAGATTGCGTAATGCACCATTTACTACTCGGACTTGCAGTGATCCTCGTGCTGTAAGTGTCTTTACATTAAAGCACTAAGTGAAAGGGCTGAAGGTCTGCATCCATCATTATTGCATCACAGGCCAGTGAACTGAACCAAACTGGAGCCACAAGCCCCTCAGTGGATAATATCATTTATTTATGAAGTGGCCCGTGACTTAAGAGGATCATGGATCTTACGAAGGATTAGCAGTACACACTGTATCATAAAACAGCCAATGTGCATTTAAACAAAATAACAGGTCATCATTACAAAGCTGTTTATCGTAGCATCAGATATCCTCTGTAGTAAGTAACATTAAATGTAACATCAGACTCCAGCGGTGCCCTGCGATTCACGCCACTACCTCGTTGTTTACACACTATTTGACAGTTGAACGTGTCTTTAAAATAGAGCAAACAGTTCATTCAGGCTACATGTAGGAATGATCATGCCACGCTAACGCTAATTACTTAAATGTGTAATAATCTGGGATGTTTTAATGTTCTTAAAGCAATCTGATGATCAGGTAGTTGGATGTTATATGTGTAATGTACATTATATTTTACTCTCACACATCGTCTTCCTTGTTGTTAGTGAGGCAGGATGATGGAGTTTTGAAGATGATGGAGTTTTGAAGATGATGGAGTTTTGAAGATGATGGAGTTTTGCAGATGATGGAGTTTTGAAGATGATGGAGTTTTGCAGATGATGGAGTTTTGCACGCCAACCCCATCATTTGGCATTGCACTGGTTCCCTCAACCAAAAGCTACTTGTCTCACTTGTCTGCAACCATCTTTTTAAAGACACATACACGTTTTAGAATACAGCTTGTGTCAAAGACCTTATTTCAGACCACCAACCAAAGTCACATTTACAAAATAAAAATCAACTTTGAGTGTCAAAATGCCAAAATATGATTTAATTTTTAGGGTTTATGTCTCTCACCTGCTGCTATTTATCAGAAGCAGTGGGTCTGGAGCTTGCTCAAGGACGCCTCGGCAATACCAGGAGACTCCGGCTACCAGTAAACACATTTTAACAAATTTTCCCTTGGGGATTAATAAAGTATATTTCTATTCTACTCTTCAATCCTCACTTGCTCCTCACGGGGACTTGACCGGGTGACCCTCCTGTTGCTGACCCCTTCGTCTGAACACAAGCAACATGTGAGGACAGTATGGTTGTGTGTATTTCTCCAAACTCTCCATCGTGGAATATGCCTAAATATGAACTATTGATAAACTGTCAAATTCACTGAATGTGTTTTAACTCTAAATCTGTCCTTCTGGTCACATGACGTCTATTGTTCTGTCCATCCTGGAGAGGGATCCTCCTCTGTTCTCTCCTGAAGGTTTCTTCCCTTTTTTCCCCCTGAAGGGTTATTTGGGAGTTTTTCCTGATCCGATGTGAGGTCAAAGGTCAGGGATGTGTATGTGTTCAGATTCTAAAGCACTCTGAGACAAATTAGTAATTTGTGAAACTGGGCTCTACAAATACACTGAATTGAATTGAATTTAAGAAGACAAATGAAACGGTTCAATGGTTGTTGATTCTGTTCTAAAGCTGAACATGTCATAGGCTCAAACCGCCGATAGTTGCCTATTGCTATAATCGACCATTTCAAAGCACCTTTTTTTGCTCGTAGAAATCCCTCTGTAAATGTTTGACTGTCTCTTTTTCCTCTCCATGTTGGAGAAAACTGACACAATGAAGAGAAATAGAGCAAATAGACTACTAATTAGAACAGTTGGTGGTCTTCTCTGACCTTCTGCAAATTATGAAATTGGGTAACGACAAGGTTACGACATAGGCACCAGGACGCTGTGAAGGAAGACGGTGGACGAGATGTGTGGTTGACACAGAGCACATCAGTCAGGGCCTGGCTCTGTTGTTTACATGATTCACAGGACTCGCTGCTCATCACGGCCCGTGGCACTCTGTCAGGAAAAAGAGAGGAAGGATTGTAACTTTGGCCCTTTTGTTTAACAGCTCCCAAAGACGGAGGACACAGAAATTATTCTGAAGAGCAGGAGGCACACGGTGGAAAATGACCTTTAACTGCACTTCCTTAGCTGAATCTCATCCAATTAGAGCACTGTATATTTTCCCTAATAGCAGCTGATGAGGCAGGGCGTATGAGCGAGCACGCCCGACCGGCGTTGCTATGCAGCGAGATGGCTGCTTAGCACCGGAGGAGCGCTGGGGAATAAGTGAGCAGAGAGCTTTAATTTGATAGGGTTAGAATCCTGCAGGCTCCAGGGTCGCGGGTCACCAGGAGCTTGTCTCACACTGAATATGAAGAAATCAGAAGTAAATTGCCTACATCTGCTGCCAGTGGCTGTGAAGGCTGTGATTGGCTCCCAGAGGTGTGCACTATCTAACGCAAGCAGCGGAAGGGGGCCTCGGTGCAAAGAAGGCTTGTAATTGGAGTAATTCTGCATTAATAGATGTTAAAAATCCTCCAAGCAGCTGGTTTTGAAAAGCAGTTCCTTCATGAAATACAGCAGGATCACGGGGGCATTTTTCCTTTTTTTTCTCCCCCTTCTCTTTCTTCTTCTTCTTCTTCTTCTTCTTCTTCTTCTTCTTCTTCTTCTTCTTCTTCTTCTTCTTCTTCTTCTTCTTCTTCTTCTTCTTCTTCTTCTCACTCTTCCTCTTTAAATGGCTGCACTGCATTGCAATCACAGCAGCCGGCTGTAAATGCTCCGTCTCCTTGATGAAGGCAATAATGGTTATGTCAGACACCACGGCAGATAAATATGGTAAACAAAAGTGACATGTGAAAATTGCATCAACAATGTCCACAGGCTGAGGATGAGAGGAAATAGCTTGTAATATTACTGCCAATGAATAATGTTATATCAGGTCAAAGTTTGAGGGGCTCCATATTGCATCCCCCGTGTTTCCATGTATAGATTCCACAGCGGCGACGGGGTTTGTTTGTCTCGTCCTCATCGGGATGACTGCTGAGCTATTTCATCATGCTACACACACTGTGCATGTTCTCACCATCGAGATGATCATGTTTCTCATCACAGAGCCGACTTTTGGGACCGTGTCCAACAGAAAATGGGACCGGCTGTGAATTATCACAAATGCTTTGGCAAATGACACTTCATTGGAAGGTCTTTGTCACCAATTATGTGTCTATTAAGAAACAGTCAATCAGTCAATGTGCAAATAGCCAACCCTCCAAGGGCTCGGCTATTGACAGGATGCTGTCAATAGTCCATCTGATATGATTTAGCTGTGGAAGGACTGTGTGCTCACCGCAGAAGCTCGACAATCCTGCTGACCATTTGGAGGCTGAGTTCTACTCCCGCAAGAATATTGACCAACAATTATTTTAATGAGCCTTTTTAATGGAAACATATTATTGATGTCGCATTTGCAGCTCGCCGTGTGAGAACCTTTTGATTATAAGGTCCTCAGGACATCAATGGAGGGATTTTTTTTTTTTTTTTTTTTGCTTGACAAAATAAAAGTTTCTATTTCACATTTCGCATTGTGTTTGTGTTATGTAACACAAATGAGCCACTTTCCTCTTGTCTAGTGGCCTCCAGCAGATCATGCAGCAGCTACATTTGACTAAACCAAAAGGCAAATTGGATGTCTGGCAGACTAATTTGATTTCCCAAAAACCCTGAAACTGAAACCCTGTTAGTTACCTCAAATGATGGACACTAATATTGTGTTTTCGGCATGGAACTGCAGCTCGGCAGACTATCCCATCCCAATCAAAACAGTCACTTCCCAAATGTTATTACATTATGTGGCCATTTTCAGATAAATGACTGTAAAACGGCTCTGCCGCACATTTACTGGCTGACTCCAGTTTCACGAGTCCCACTGTCTCATTTACGTAACTTATACACTTGAGATAATGTGCCACAGTACCATCACTGTGGGTTTAAAAAAAACAAAAAAAACATATCCTCACTCTACAGCGATGACATGGAAACAGGCAATGCGGAATCCATTAATCCCTCTCCGACTGCGGGATGAAATAAGAAGTATATTTATAACGTTGGCTCTTTTTCACCCACTATTCCTGGCAAAGGCTGACTTTGGTTTGTCAGGAAGCGAATTATAAAATGAACGACGCTCCCGCGACGTTGCATCTGCCTTTACCAGTCGGCTGGTTACAGTGGCACTCGCTCACATTCTGACACGGCCTGATGGATAATCAAACGCGGCAGCTGAAGATGGCCACAGGGCACATGCTGCATGATGCCATACCTCAAATACAGTTATTCCTTGCCATTAAATGCATGTGATTTGCCTCAGCTATTGCCATTAGGTAGATAAGTGCATCTTTTCAATTTCCCTGGAGCTCACCGGAGACTCTTTATGCTCGGGATGGATCAGACTGGCAGTGAGCGAGCTGAGGACCTGATAGTCCTCAGCTATCCACCGTAATTACCATGACAGACTCACTTAAGCTTCTCCTCCATCTCGCAGTATTACTGACATGGATAGATCTCTGGATTCTTGTTGTGCATAATGGTCATACACTGCCGGAAAAAGCCCAGAGGTTACGGCGACTACAGTTTAGACCTTGTTCTTGTAATGAAAGGTGTCAGAGGGACGGAGGTGGACTGGAAATACTCCACCGGGATGCCGTTTAAAGACCGACAGGGATTGGATTAATTACTTATAGGGAGACAACTATATTGACATCTCTTTTTTACGGACTTCCTGGACATAAAAACGCACTAATTTAAAAATAGAAATGAAACCAAATGAGGAATTTACCTCAAAATAAACTTTTTTTTTAAATACCCCCCTCCTAGAGGGCATGTCAAAATAAATGATCTATTCTTGCATTTTATTTTTCCAGTTCAGAATTTTCTCAGCAGAAGACTCCAATACTCTGATTCCCTTTGATTCCTTTTTTTACACATTTGAATACTATCTCCTGTTTCCTTGTTTCTGATATGATTTGTTGGGAGGAAAATAAACAGATAATCATTAAAAGCAGAGCAGACTCCAGCTCATAAATCAGTGGTGGGTGTTCCAGCTGAGGTAGCTCAATAAGCTTTCCTTTAAACATTGGCCCATGGTAATGGGAATATCTGAGGGTCAATCGGGGTTAGTCAGTCTTCCTCAACAGGAAATGAGCTTTTTGTGGGCTGTGTTCCCAAGGTAATGAGCAATGTGTGTGTGTGTTTAATCTTAGCCAATATTGTTATAATAACTGGATAAATTATTAAAAACAGGAAATGGTAACATTCTAAAGACCACCAGTGCAACTTCAATTTGTTGCATTATTTTATTTTAACAGTCGAGGTTCCTTTTCTGTGAGCCTTGTGTGTGGGGTTAGATTTATATAATATATAACCTCTGTTTTCCTGGGTTAAAGGTCACTGCTACATTACTTACACAAACTCCGGCTCCTCAAGTAAACTTCCTCATCACGTCCATGTTTTTCTCTCCTGTAATTCTTTGCAAATACTTCATTTATTTCGCCCGTATGAGTGAGCCGTCACATCTTTGTTCTTTTCATCTGTCGTGAGGTCGTTATTGCTTCAAATCTGCCGCGGAGCAGCGACGGTGAAGGGGAATAAAATGCACGTCCAAATATGCAAATGAGTTCATGCATGCTCCATATTGTATAACCGCATGCATCTGGCGTGATTGGGTAGTGTGGGACAAATTGTCCTCAGCCGATGCATTTTGCTACTCAGCAAAAGCTAATGTTGAGAAGGCGAGCGGCGGAGGAACGCGTCCTGAAAATGGGAACGGCAAAAAAAAGAGAGTCACCTATATGAATGCAATACTTAGTAGTGAAATCACCGAGCAAATGCATCCAATAAATACGACGTGCAGCTAATTCCCCCCCGCCATTTTGATCACGTCATTCCCTCTGGAAAATTGCAATTAAGTTTGTAGAGATAAAACATGCCAACTACTCTGCATTTCAAGGCTTGATTGGCCTATCAGCTAGTCAGTATGCCGCCATGGTTTTCATCACTGTTAATTGATCCTTTCTTTAATTAATCTGGAAGGGAAAGCCCATATCTCCATCCTGTCTGATCGTCCCCTCTGTCTGTCATAACACAATAAAGGCCCCATGCTACCGCGGGTAGCTCTGCCTTAGCCTCTCCCTCTGGCTCTCGGCCAAATGGACTATTTATTGTTCACCTATAACGACAAGCCGGCTGCACGGAGTTCAACGGCTGGGTTCATTAACGGTGCTTTAGCCGGCTACCTCTCATTTGCATGCGGTGACACCTTGCTTTTAATATGGATGTGAAGGGTATAGTGCTCCTTTCAAACAACCACTGTCACTAACACTGTCGCACTTCCCCTTGATTCAATTACATTCGTCATGTATGTTAGCATACATGATGTTTGAAAAACCCACTGTCACATGGAGTAACACTGTGATTCACATGAAGGGAGACGGATGGATTTCTTGAAAATGTGGTCGCCAGAACCGTGAAGCAAACAGCTCCTAAAATATAATGATCACACGAGCCGATATGTGTTTGAAGTTGCACAAAGTGAAACAAGATTGCCTTGTTTCTTTATATCGTTATAAGTTTAAGGATTAAGAGTATTTCGGTTTGAGTATCGTGGGTGTGGTCTTCAGCCAAAAGGACACCTCCAAACTTTTCCAAAAAGACTTTCTTTCTCCACCAAGAAGGTGTCTGCCCTCTCCTTTGTGTATTTTACCAGTTGGCCTGTGATTCTGAAAGCTGTACCTGCTTTAATGGTCGCCTCAAGGAGGTGTGAAACAAGGCCTTAACACTTGGCTTTTCACGAGAATGTGTGGTTCTCTCTGTGCTCACAGTTAAAGTTGCAATTGGACCATAAAGCGTTTTTCCCCAACAGACTGTAAAGAAATGGATGGGAGGCAGCTGAGAAATGAACATGTGAGTATCTGTTTCTGTCTAATTAAATCCACAGAACAGCCTCAAGCCTTCCTCTGCCAAGACTGCATTCAGACAACTTGCAGATCCGGCGGCCGCCTTCTGTGGTAGCACACTGCCACCTATTGTCCACGGCCCTCACGTCTTCCCCCGGAAACCTTTGTCTGCCTCCTCCCTCCATCGCTGAGGAGACAAGTTAGCTGGTAGCAGATAACTGACGACGGTGACATCAGTCATCCGCCGGGATAAAACACTCTTTTAAGATCACATGCCTCTTTTGAAGGCTTCTTTAGTGCTATTTGTACAACACACAGGCTACCTCTAATGGCACAAATCATCTGAGCCGGAGAGTAATGTAACCCCGGCTCTTATGTGTTATCATGGTGAAATGTGTTTTCTTAGTGTGGGATTCTGCAAAGGCCCATTTGTTGTTGTTGCTCTTGAGAACAAAGCAAAAGAAGAAGTGGCAGCTGGAGGAGCAATTTTTGTCCATCAAGGGCTATTGAGGGTTCAATTATTTATCTTGTGAAGTGTTCCAAGGATGTGGTCAGCTCATCAGGGTTATAATGCATGTAGTGAGAGGACATGTTCACGGAGCACAGGGAGGAGGATGTTGTTGTAGTCTGAAAAAAAAAGTCGGCCAAAGCTTGTTTCCAGATACGAGCACTCCCACGCTCTCTGCAGCTGACGAGGAAGTCTTTAGAAACGGACATTGTTCATCTATCTCTGCTGAGGAGGACAACGCGGCGGAGGATCAACATTTAACATAAACCCGCAATAACAAGCGGCGTCGGGGGAGAACAGTTCCATCTCTCTTTTAGAAATATTTATTTGTTGCAAGAATATAAAGTGGAACTCAAGGTCAAGTCTGCTGGCTTTGTCCTTGACAAACAGGCGGCGTGTGTCCTTCAGTCTAAATGGCTTTACAGTTTATAACGTATAAAGAGGTGTTTGAATGAAGGAGAATTAACAAGAATAACCAAAATAACCAAAATGTGTTTTAAGATTTTAAATAGATTTTATGACAAAAGAGAGAGAAACTATTTATTGCACATTTTTAAATAGTTATTAGTTACTTATATATAGCAGAGCCCCCAGAAAATATCTCACAAAGTATATTCATGTCAGTATTTATCCATGTTTAGCCATTCTGAGGATGTTTTTACCTTTCTGAATTTATTCTGAATTCCTCTGAGACAAATTAGTTAATTGGGATTTGGAGCTGTATCATTAAAACCGTCTTGAATATGTAAACAGTACCGGACACACTGTAGCCTCACATCATGCCGACAGCCCAACAAGGACAAAGTACAACATAAACTCTACATTTGTAGTTCTGTTTTTCATCATTTTGACCATTTGAACACTTTATAGCTCATCGCTGTAGACACTCACACACACACACACACACCACGTCACCAACATGTTGAACACCAACCAACACATGTATAAAATCTTTAACACGCTTGAGCTGACCGGCCGGATCAGAGCCAATATATTTATACCCTGACTTCACAACTACTGTGTGCCAAATCTTCCTTCAAACAGTGGTTGAGTGGCGGAAGAAATGCTGAACTCATCACAGGAGAATTTATCATCTGCGCTTACAGCCAAGGACCCTTCGGCCATATTTCTTCGAGCAAAGATACATAACAACAGTTAATGGAGAAAGGTTGGCAGGGGGAAACAGAAAATACATTATGTCCATAAAGCACGTCACACACTATGACATCATAGACTGTTTTTGGATTATCTGTAGCGATTCCTGAAGAATAGCATAACAAGGAAAGCGTAGATCATGAATGTAATACATTTTATTGTTTTTATGTGAGACCACTTCTGGGGGGGTTATGTCCATTCATGGTGAAAGAAAATGCTGCCACTATATTACACGTCCATTGAGCCCAACCCCCTGCTATATTCTTTTCATATCAAAACTTGCATAAATACTTGAAAAGTGGACACAACATATCAAAACTTTCATAAATACTTAAAAAGTGGACACATCTGATGCATTTGAAGAAAGACGTGGTGGAAGTGAGATCCAGTGGATTTGGAGTGACTGTTAAAACAGCACCTGAGGTAAAAATCCATCACTAAAAATGGATCGCTTTCACAATTCCTGCTAATGTTCATCCATTTCTCCCAGTCAAATGGACTCTGGAGAAGTGACTGATTTTACACTGAACTCAATAATCCAAAGCCTGTGCAGCGTAAGTCCTGCAGCTCCGCTGTGCGTATGTTAACACCATTAAATCACCTCAAATGTCTACATGATTCAATCTTTTTCACAGTGGACGACAACTGAATTGAATTTCCCCAAAGTGGCTGTCCATTTCCTGTCTGTGTGTGACGAGTGGCTATCGTTGCTGGGGAATTCAGAAACACTCTCCCATTCACTTAACTTCCATATCGCATTTAGCACAAAGCAAGAGGCGGCCCCATCTTTCAAAAAGAGGAAGAAAAAAGAAACGCATTACACCAGAATCCAACAAAATGTACCAGTTCTCTTTTTTTTTTATTAAACATTTATTTAGTTTCAACAGTGAGTAAATGCGGTTGGATTAGGATTCGGTTTTATTTGGCGTGAGGATATCATTACAGTGCACCGGTGGCTCTTAGTGGCCGTGACTCGGTGACTCTGTGACTCGGGGACTCCGTGACTCGGTGACTCCGTGACTCCTGCTTTCCCGCTTTGTTGTGAATAGCTGCCGGCACCTTTTGTGCCTTAGTTTAGTTTATTTTATTTCGGTTATATACAAAAAGCAAGATTTCTTTTACAACAAAAGAAGAAAGCGGCTAACCGAAAGGGTCGAGGCTGAAGTTATCAAGCTTATAAGTGCCCTAACCTATGATCTCACGAGAAAACTTAATTCAGAGAATCATATACTGTACATATACATATATATATACATATATATGTATATATATATATATGTATATATTTACACAAACATAAATACACATAAACATGCATATATATATACATACACACATATACATACACATACATACACATTCACAGACCCATAGACATCTACACGGACACACACACACACTCACACATACATAAATCCACACACATACATATTTACATAAAACAATAATCAAAACAACAAACTTGATGTTATTAAACTACGCGCTATGTCTGAACAGATCTGTAGTTTGCCAATGCCTCCAAGACTCTAAGAAATGGAATTGCCATGTTGTTCAAATTATGTAACTTTGTTATGTTACAATTACTATAATTATTACGTTTTTATAGAATAAATAAAAAAGGTTTCATTGGAATAACGTAATAGTTTGAGATTTCAAGGCTACAAAACAGAGTAAATTGAAGCTAACGTAACCTTCTCACTTCCTTGTATCAGACATCATCCTTAAAAGATTTGGTAAGTAAAAAAGTGTTTTATACAATGTGAAACTAAGTGTCGACTGACAATAAGTGTTTTTATTTCATTTTTATTTGTATTGCACTCGTAAATTATAATGATAATTTGGAAAACGTTGCTAACGTTAACGTTAGCTTAAATCTCACACGCGCACATAGTTCGTATAATAACAATCAAAGGAGTCATTAATTAATACCTTCTGTATTGCTAAAAGAATCTTTGTATAGTTACTAATGCAGAGCAGGAATTAAGAAACACAAAGAACATTTAGAGACGGTGTTTGGCGTTAGCACCAAGGACGTTATTTGGTGTTTCTCAACAACCTCATCAACCAGTTTGGTGGGAAAACACACTCAAATGTTATAAAAAAGAAAGAAATTGTCCTACTATATAAACCTAGTAGACTTTATCAACACATGTTGCACTGTTTTGTTTTCAGTGGAATAATTACCATTCTCTGTTGTGATAGCTTCCTGTTAATTGAGCTCTCTAATCAATTGTGAGATAAAACCGTCTACCGTGAGCACCGCTGCAGACGGGCTGACGCAGGCCGGGGAACGCGGATTCCCTCGGACTCGGCCCGTTCGCTACCTGCTTAATCCGCGGCGTTTTAAAACCGTGTTTGGCATAAACGGACTGGAGGGAATAGAGCACCTAAGAGCTCGAGGAACGGAGAGCTCTGCCGGCTTGATTGGCAGATCTTGTCAGTAAGTCTCTTCCAGTAAGAGGCACCTGCCTCAGCCCTGGTGGGATCCCCGCTCGAGAGTGAAGCGCAAAAACATTGTCTTAATTATCCCCACCCCCCCACCACATCTCAAGAAGAAGAAGAGGAAGAAGAGGAGAAAAAAAACACACAATTAACGGGAAGCATTTAGAGGAGAGAGATTATTTACTGGGGCCCATCCAGTGGAGACAGACGCTCAGCGGTCCTGAGAGACGAGCATGTCCATCAGCTCGGGGAAGCCGAGCAATCCAATTAAAGTAGAGATCTTTCAGGCGGTCAGTGCTAACCAGTAGTGTTCATCATCCAATGATATCTGTTCATTGCAGTCCTTTTGAGTCTTTTAAAGGTAACGCTGTAAAATATGCAAGCTCATCAGTTTATGCATCAAGGACATCCTTGAAATGGTCCACACCACTTTGATTACACGCGCTAATTCATTGGATGGTGTAGTTGGATCTTACAGAACGCATGTAGCCCAACGGACTTTTTTAATTATTTAAAGGACTACTTAGGTCGTCAACAAACAAACATAAAGTACCTGACACTTAAAATTGGGAAACAATATTAATTCTAATCATTTTCTGAAGGTTTTAATTGCTGTGGTCCAAAAAGGATAAAAGATGTTAGTAGATTTGAAGGTAACAGGAGGGTTAAGACAACGGACGATGACGTGTGAGGACGTGACGGTACGAAGACTCCAGCGCGTACTATAGTATGCAGACTTCACACTCGACCCTCCCGGCTGGGCAAAATAATAAAAAAAAGAGTGCCGTAATTCAAAGAAGAGGACTTTACTTTGAGAAAAGGCAAACCAAATGAGAGCCTGGGCCTCGGGTCTCTGGGTCAGCTAGCAGGTGGGAATGAGATGAAGCAAAGCGGGGGGGAGAGAAAAAACAGGATGGCAGAGTGGAGAACGTCACATCTGGGCTGAATTAGGAAAGTAATACGGCGGGCCCAGAAAAGTGTTTGAGGATCTTGGAGGCAGATCTCCTTTCCTCAGGAACAGCAGGTTAGGATGTCAGCGGGGAGTCCAGATGTGAATGATTAGCGCTGCTCTTTGAGGAGCAGGTGCCTCTCCTACCTCTGCTGCTCCTAGCACTGAATGGCCAGTCATTAATCTTACATTGTCATAAGGCATTTAAGCAGATGATACTTTATGAGCTTGTCAAATTCCACCTTGTATGTGGTTTGTTTCAAATGGAGAATTTTTTTTCTTGCATATGGGCCGTAATGGAGCGGCGCTTGGTTGCGGTCAACAGGCCTTGAAGTTGGAACTGGAATCTGCTGGTAATGGAAGAGAAAAGAAAACGGGGCCTCTTAATCACTGGAAGTGGATTACCTCACCTTTACATGACATCATCGTGGGATTCGTGAACACGTTATTTGACACTATCAAACAATAAAGTAACGTGGACGGCAAATTTCAACAAAAAAAAATTGCGGCCAACTATTAGACATATAATATCCAGACATTTTCACTTATTCATTTCCTATTTCAGCTATTTCCAGATATTGTCAGTTATTTTCAGTTATTCATTTAATATTTCAGCTATTTTCAGCTATTTTCAGCTATTTTCAAACCTATATCAGCTATTTTTAGACATTTTCAGCTATATTCAAACCCATTTCAGCTACTTTCAAATCTTTTTCAGCTATTTTTAGAAATTTTCAGCTGTTTTCAAACCCATTTCAGCTATTTTCAAACCTTTTTCAGACGTTTATTTTTAATTGTTCAGCTTCAAGCTTTCAAATGTTAAGCATTCCAACGCATTTTCAGAAGGAAATGCTCTTTCTAAAAACAAATTTAACGTTGCCTGACCAGTTGCGGCCAACTATTAAACTGGAGATGCAACATCGAGTAACAACATCGTCTTCTCAACAGTCCCCTAATCTCCCCCATGGCTCTATCATACTCACTGTCTCTCTACCCTCCCCACCCGCCTGCTCTGCGGCGGGGACGGACACATTTGAGAATCTGTTGAGCGCTACATTAACCAATCTAGTAATCATTTACACCAACTGTTTATTTCTGGGGAAACCGAAGCATATTAAACAGGCATTGATGTCACCACGAGGAGGATGGAGCGGTTTGGGTGGGATGCGAGGGCTGCACGAGTCGGACGGCCCCCGTCGGGTTCTTCACTCTCAGATATCTCCCCGAGCCGCACAATGAAGTGGAAGATGATTTTTTTTTTTGTTCACGCCACCATTTCTTTGGGTTTCATTGTTATCCTGACCTCCAAAACAATGCGTCTGCTCGCGGGCGAGTGGGAAGAGCAGCTGTGGATCCGGAGCGCTGCACGAGAACCAGTGTAGGTGTTTGTCAACATAAAAGGCTCCAGACAGACAGAGATGCTCTTTTACAATTTTAGTACAATTTTCCGTGGACTCTTTTGTCATTTATTCCCCCTTGTGATTGTATGCATTTCCAGTAGCTTCAGCTCCACTCACGCATTGTTCGACCGATACCAGTCGTGACGTAGGAGGCATAGATTATGGAGCTTTTTTTTTTTTTTTAGTTTAGCGAGTTCTCCATGAGATATGTTTTGTTAAATATTTTTATATATTTTGAAAACACACTTTTCGGTGTTATCTGTGAAAGCTGGAGTGCTTTAATAAGAATTGTATGGTCTGTAGCTGTGAGCTATCTTAAACCTTAAACCTTGGACAAAGACAAGGAGATGGAAAAGAAATCTGAGCCAAAGGCAGTCTAGTTTGAACAGCTTTGCAGACTCGCCTCGAGTGCGTCGAGCAGATTTTGGGGTGCAAAAGAAGAAAAATGGTTATTCTCACCTGACAATGGTTTTCGCTTAAAACAAAAAAAGGTTTTTGTAGAATGCTTCGAATAAAAGAGATTTCAGATGGTGGTTTTCAGAGGAGAAGTGAATGTAAAAGGGATGTATGAGGAGACAGAATATACACACACACACACACACACACATACATATATATATATATATATATATATATATATATATAAGACACTGAAATATATATATATATATATAAGACACTGAAAATATATATACATATATATATATATATAAAAGACACTGAAATATATATATAAAGGACACTGAAATATATATATATATATATATATATATAAAAAAGACACTTAAATATATATATATATATATATATATATATATATATATATATATATATATATATATACATAAAAAGACACTGAAATATATATAAAAGACACTAGAGATAATAATACATTTACTAATAACCTAAATAAATTACTATATAAAGTTGACCACAAATTAGTCAATTGTTTGGTAGTTTTAGCTTAAAGTAAACACACTTCTAAACTATATTCATCTGCTTCACCTGCTCAACACTCTGAGTGAAGAGTCTCCTCCTCCTCCTCCTCCGGTGTAGGTGTGTGTGGGTGGCTGCAGATCTGTAATGATTTACAAGTAATAAGTAGAGGAATGAACCAATCAATAAATCAGTAGATCTCTGGATATTTGTGAGGAAACCGTATTTCTTTATTTATCTGGGAGTTTTATTTGTTTTCAGCTCTACAAGGCAGGAGAAGGAATCCCAAATTATCCAGGGGGTTAGGGGCGAAGTGCCCCTGAGCCCTGAGCCCCATAGCGGAGGTAACGTATTCAATGGCCTGGGGCGAGTGGAGGAGGAGAGCGGCCCTGCTGCATACTGATGGCAGGCAGAGGAGCCAGTAATTGGAGCTGCCGAGGAGAGGGGAGAGGAGGGCAAGCACTGGGAGATGATGGCTTTGTTTTCTCTCTTCCTGTCTGTACCGCTCAAACTCCTCCCCCCAGACCTCTCTCTCCCTCACACTCACTAAGTAGAGATATGGAGAAATTGAATAGAGATACTTGCTAATTGGTCTCTTGCCGCTTGCTTAAAGGACCATAGACATTCTTGTACATGTGCCTATTGAAACTAATAAACTGTCTGTGTTTGTGTGTGTGTGAGTGAGTGTGTGTGTATAGTAATTCAAGGATTACATGAAGCACTGTGTACTTCTAATGGAGAGAAGAAGAAGAAGGTGTGAAGGACTGCTATGACAGTGGCTTTAAGAACAGTTGTTATTGTTATCAAGATTGAGAACGAAGCTGCTTGCTGAAATGAGCATGTCCTCTCAGAGAGAGAGAGAGAGTAGTATAATAGCACATCAAAGCCCTGCTTCACTCTCTCTCTCTCCTGGAGAAGCATATGCATTACGTCCACGGCAGCCAATATAAACCCAGCGCTGCCTGATATGATGTAAATTGGTAAATACTATTTTAATCAGAGCACATCAAAGTTAATTAAGAAAATTACTTTGACAAACAGTTTGAAGCTGCTGGAGGAGCTCAAGCCAACATCGCAATCAGGCTGATTCCTTATGGTGGCGCTCCCTCCTGTGGGTAAGGAACGCTGAATCGGCGGTTACGTACATTACAGAGCATCAGCATCGCTATGAAATCAGCCAGGAAGTGGTGCGGAAGTGAAGAAGCGAATCGGGCCGAAATACTTCCATCGCCGGTGTTCTATCATTTCATGCTACTTGTCGAGAACTGCTACCTTGCATGACGATTTTCCGAGTTTGTTTGACACGCCCGTAATGTTTTGCAACCCTGTCGATGCACGTCTGATAACGGGGAGTGACATTGTAAACATAACTTTGTTCACATTATCGTAATAAAGCACTGGTTTATTATTAGGGTATTTATTGTTGAAGATAAACACTTTAACAGTGAAAAGTGAAACATTGAACTTTGAAAGAAAAACATATTTAGATAGTACAATAACATGCATTCATGTAAGAATGCTAAATTGAATTATATCAGGGGTAGCATATTGTGATAGTACAATAACATCCTATCAAATAATGCTCCCGCTACCCCATGCATTCATGTAAGAATGCTAAATTGAATTATATCAGGGGTAGCATATTGTGATAGTACAATAACATCCTATCAAATAATGCTCCCGCTACCCCATGCGTTCGTGTAGGAATGCTAAATGGATTTATTTCAGGGGTAGCATATTGTGATAGTACAATAACATCCTATTATGTTAGGGTAGCATGAATCGATAGACACACCTATCGGTTTATGCAGCGGTAGCAAATTCTGACAAGGCAGCAACAAATGACAGAACACCGGCGTCCTCTGTTGACGCAGTTAAACGGCGGGGAACACGCGGGAGGGGAAGGTCGCGGCGCCGCCCTCCGCAGGTCGGCGCCCGCGGGTCACTCAAAGGACACGAGCGAGCGCAGCTTTCATTCCCCGTCAGAGAGGAGCGGCGAGACGGTTTCCTCAGGCGTCAGTCGCGGTCTAATTGGGCCCCGGTGGGCGACGCTGCAGCGGCGTGAGTAAAACAAACACCGCGGTGGTGCTTCTGCCACTGGACTCTTTAAAGCTTCATCACAGAGCGAGCGGGTCCGATGAAACGCCGGGCCTAATTACTCCGGTACGGCGGCTGTTATCTTCTCCGCCTCGCTGTAATTGATCCGCTTTTTTTTTCTCTTTCTGCACGCATTTATGTTTTTAATCGGAAACGAGAGCTCGCATCGCCCGAGAGCCCGAAGACCTTGTAGGAGCCGATAATTAGCGGCGCCGGTTAACGGGCCTGACGGAGCTACGCGGCGCTCTGGTGGCGCCGCTCGGGGGTGAGACGTGGCGGGGGGGGGGGGGGGGGGGGACGCACGCATGCGATTATTCTCCTCACTTCACCGCCGCCCTCTTCACACCTGAGCTCTGCACACCTCGGGTGGAGGAAACGACACCCACTAAACCAGATCAGATCAGCTGATCCAGGACCAGCGTAAAGGGTTGAACTCTGTTCAGTTTTTGTAGAATGCTTCGAATAAAAGAGATTTGAGATGGTGGTTTTCAGAGGAGAAGTGAATGTAAAAGGGATGTATGAGGAGACAGAATATATACACACACACACACACACACACACACACGCACACACACACACATATATATATATAAACAAGGCAAATATAAAAAAGACACCGACATATATATATATAAACAAGGCAAATATAAAAAAGACACCGAAATATATATATATATATATATATATATATATATATATATATATATATATATAAACAAGGCAAATATAAAAAAAGACACCGAAATATATATATATATATATATATATATATATATATATATATATATATATATATATATACCGTTTTTCCTCCTTTTCGTTCTCATGAAAGGAACCGAGAGGCTGGAACACACAAATAGCGTCAATGTGTTTACCGAGAATGAGAAATACTTCCAGTGGACCACATGAGAGCGATGCGGCCTCTTCATGAGCTGCATGTGTCTGTTTGTATAGCGTGTATGCTAATTTAGATAAATATACAACTTGCCCTGGGCTGTGAATTCTAATAATAATAATAATAACACACATAAGAGTCTCTTGCTTCTTTTAAATCCGCATTGGATCAAAATAGCCTGATTGTCATGTTGTGCGTCCTCCATTCCGCCGGAGATCTCACTTTGTTATTCAGCCAGTGGCTCCTTCCTCGGGAGCATATATCCATATTCATTCAGAACCTATAGGAAGTGTCAAATAGAGGTGTCCTAATTGTGTCCTTGATGAAAGGCTATTAATATTGAACACTTTCAGAGTCACCCATGTGCCAACACGGAGGGGATGTGCCCCCCCCCCCCCCCCCCCCCTTCTTCCAGCCAGACAAAAAGCAGATCCGCTCATATCGCTAATGATACCTGATTCCCCCGGGGTTAGTGGCGAGACTCGATGTGGCTTTAGCAGATTCATCAAACAAAATGCGCTGCTCTTTCCTCAGGAGGCTGAGAGTCACATTGTATTATATCACGGTTAATTAGAAAGAAATATGCAGTTCAATTATTCTTTGTATTGTTTCCTGACACATGCGTCGGTGCTAAGTATAGAGCGCTGATGTCACGCCAAATGTTAGAAAGCGGAAGACTTTATTTCTTCTTTCTTCAAAGCCTCAGTGCAGTTTATCCGTTTTTTCAACACAACAAAGTGAGTTCTTACCACACAGGGGCTGTAGACAGGGTTCTTACACATGTTGACCAGTGGGTTTCCAGGACTTTAAACCAAATGTCCATGACCAAACTGAAATCTCGGTTTACACATGAAAAAGTGAGAACATTTAGTATTTAAACAATGTGAATTCCAAAGCATACAGTATACATGTAATGAGACAAATGAATAAGAGACAATATAATAGATAATATAGAATAAACATTTGCTTCCCGAGTTATGGGCGACAAACTTTCCAGTTACGGTGCGTTCACTTGCAACGCGAAAAAAAAAAAAATTGCTCCGCCAATATGCCGGCTTATATTTTGAGTCTTTCTTTCTAAAACATATTTATTATTTCAAACTCGGTGTAAATGAACATGTGATTATAACAAATTTCCATGACTTTTCCGAAACTTTTATGATTTAAGTTTTTTTCCATGACTTTTCCAGGCCTGGAAATGACCATTTTAAAATTCCATGACTTTTCCAGGTTTTCCATGACCGCACGAACCCTGTATAGAAAATAAAAGCCTTTAACAGTTGCAATGTTCTCGTAGCTCTCATAAGCTGCACCGATTGGCCGGGTGTCCCACGCGGTTCTCGTGTGACATCGTTTTTTTTTAGCTGTCCTTTTGGCCGGTGTCAGAACCCAACAACCTCTGATCCAGGATCAGCCACCGTCAGGCCTGCACCTGTAACACGGAGACCCTCTGTGCCCCCCCCCCCCCCACACACACACACACACACACACACACAAAGCAGGGGTGAGCTCAGACACGCCTCGCCTCTCAGGCGCTCATTGGCCCGAGCGATGCTCACGAGACGGCCGTGATCCCAGCTGTTGTCTTCATTTTAATGCACTCTGAATAATATTAAAGCAGAATCAGTTGAATTTATTAATGCAGCTTAGCCCTCAGAGAGATGCTTTTAAAGGCCAATGATTTAATTCCAGCTCTTAAAGGCCATCTTCTATTCTTGATGCTCTAAAGAATGATGTCTTTTGCCATGTCTCAACACCAGCGTGTACCGTGGGCCGCAAAATGAATTATCCGTAAACCGGCGCTACTGAAAACAGTTATTAGAGAACATTTCCTTTTTCCTCTCTGTTGTTATCTCCGTCATATTCCCTCCCCTATTCCCAGAGACAACATCAATCCTGGTTACCGTGATTCATACGTTCCATCATCGGGAGAGACTAAAGCAATGTGCCGAGTGGTTAAGTTACAATCTGGAACAAAACGGCGAGCGCAGGCAAGCGCATCAATTTAAAAGCTCCCCGTGCCGCCGCCGCCTCCTCCTCCTCCTCCTCCTCCTCCTCCTCCTCCTCCTCCTCCTCCTCAGGTAGACGTGCTCATGTGGGCGGAACCGTCCGACGGCAGCGGGCGCCGTCTGCTCCGTCACACGGGCCGCGTTGCCACGGCGCCGACAGACTCGGCTCTTTATTGCCGTCAGGCTTCTGTCTGGAGGCGGTCCGTCACCTCTGCACCTTTAATTTAGGCCGGTGTTCTGTCATTTCACGCTACTTGTCGAGAACTGCTACCTTGTGGTATTGCGCATGCGCCGAGTCGATTTTCCGAGTTTGTTTGACACGCCCATAATGTTTTGCAACCCTGTCGATGCACGTCCGATAACGGGGAGTGACATCCTCAAAATCTAGATTATTTCCACTTTTGGCCTAGTATCCCGACAAAATCCCGATTATTTCCCTAGTTAAAAGTACATTCAGCATGTATATTGTACAGGTAGAAATAATACGTAGTAATGACATGTAGATTAATGAGTGATAAGCAGTTGCTATTTCTTTTGTGTCAACAAATTATTGTAAACATGAGTTTGTTCACATTATCATAATAAAGCACTGGTTTATTATTAGGGTATTTAGTGTTGAAGATAAACACTTTAACAGTGAAAAGTGAAACAATGAACTTTGAAAGAAAAGCATATTTTGATAGTACAATAACATCCTATCAGATAGGGTAGCATGAATCGATACGCACCTATCGGTTTATGCAGCGGGTAGCAAATTCTGACAAGGCAGCAAAAAATGACAGAACACGGGTTGGGCCTCGGAGCGCCGCCCCCGACCCCCGCGAGCCGCTTCTCAGGTGCTACAAGCGGCCCGAGTAGCATGCACAAGCGCTCTAACACGTGTAAGTCACCGACGAGGCGAGCTTTTCTTACGTCGTCCTACTGTGCGCACGGCGAGGAGGTCAGAGCGCCGCACATGTAACAATTACCAAAGGAGGGGCTGGAAATAGTGGCTTATTCAAATGAGGAGTTTTTTTTTGGGGGGGGGGTTTGTTGCTATGCATCTCCTTGTAGAGCGGCTGCAGTCTCTCTCTCTCTCTCTCTCTCTCTCTCTCTCTCTCTCTCTCTCTCTCTCTCTCTCTCTCTCTCTCTCTCTCTCTCTCTCTCTCTCTCTCTCTCTCTCTCTCTCTCTCTCTCTCTCTCTCTCTCTCTCTCTCTCTCTCTCTCTCTCTCTCTGCACTCGGTGGTTTGACGCCCGCAGCGGCTGCTGAAAAAACAGGTTGTATGGGTCCTTGCACACAGGCAGCCTGTGGTGCCGCCTGAAGGACTGCCATGGAAACAAGGAGTGTGACAGGCTCTGGGGGGATCCGCCACAGCTGCAGGCACTTCCTCTCTGACAGCCTGATGAAGACATCACTGCCACACCGTGCACAACAACAACAACAACAACAACAACTAGTCAGAGGGGGGGGGAGAAGAAAAAAAATAAACGCGATCAGACAACGTTAACTGCCGCGTGGCTCGGATGTTCATTAGCGGGCGTGTAGAACATGCAGGGATTCGGGGGACCGGGCTGCGCGGCGACGAGAGAGTCGGATACCCTTCCCAGGAGGAAAGACGTCGACGAAGAATTCCTCGAATGCGATTTTTCCACCTGTGAAGAGGAGGGTGTGTGTGTGTGTGTGTGTGTGTGTGTGTGTGTGCGCGCCATATGCGTGTGTGAGTACGTGCACCGGTGCATGCGGAGCAAAATCAACAATCGTTGTAACCCTGTCACACTCCTCCGTGTGATCCGTTGAATATGAATGATGCGGCGAACATCCCGGTCCACGACCTCGGGCGCCGCCGATCCGCCGATGTGACAGGCGGGAGGCGGGAAACCGTTCGGCCGTACGACTCGTCGTAACTCCACCGGCCACTTCCGACGCGCTGTTATTTCAACTAAAAGACGCCTTTTGATTAAATCCGTGTTATCTTTAGTTAAGCGTGGCTCCGTGTCCCCGGTAAATCTCAGGGTTTTTATTTTTATGGCTTCCGTTGGAGATTTAGACGTCCCGGTGCTGCAGTTTAAATGTTTGCCGAGATGTCGTTTAGCAATACCCTGGGAGTATCGCTTAATTGGTTTCACCTCTCGGGGACACTTCGCCGGGTCTTCCCGGTGATCTCCTTGTACGCGCCGCCCCCTCTCCCCGGCGCTGCCCTCCTCTCCGCAGTCAGAACTAGCCCCCAGACCCAACTGGAGCCAAGAATGGAGGAGGGTTTCAAGCCCGTGTGTGGGATTCGGCTCGTCAGAAGCTCAGGGTCACCTCCACACCCCTCTCACTTTGAAATGGACCCCTGGTGGCAGATCCTGGGAGAGCCCAGTGATGTCTCTATCAGCCTGTCAAAAGAGATAGCCCGGGGCTCCGCCAGGTCCCCCTGAGCCAATCAAACTCTCCACGAAGCGCAGGATGGATGCTCTTTCACCAGTGTGGAGGAGGAGGGGGAGGGGAGGGGGGGGGGGGGGGGGGACCCGGCCACGATGTTCAGTCCCCCAATCGGTTGGAACAAACTCCCACTGGAGGGGTCCACGCCTCAGTTCAGCCCAACTTCGGTTCTTGCTACAGATTCTTAAAAGTGTTTGCCGTTTGCCTCCTTATCAGAGAGACGGGAAGAAGGTAAAGGAGGGGACATGTCGGCGCAGCGGGAGCGGCCTCTTGTGTAGACCACGGCCGCTCGATAAAAAAATGAGTGTCTATAAATGATATATATAAAATAATATATATATATATATATATATATATTGTGTGTATATATATATATATATATATATATATATATATATATATATATATTTTATATATAATATATATACAATATATATACATATAATATATATATAGACAATATATATATATATATTGTCTATATATTTTATATATATATATATATAATATATATATAAATTATATATATATATAATATATAGACAATATATATATATATGTCTATATATATATAATATATAAAATATTATATATATATATATACACAGTATATATATATATATATATATATATACACACACACAATATAGATATTATATATATACACAATATATATATATATATATATATATATTGTCTATATATATTATCTATAGAGAATATATATAATATATATATATATAAAATAATATATATACATACATACATACACATAATAATTAGAAAAACTAATTATGGACGAGAGAATTGACAGAGGATATACTACACCCTCTTCTTGTAAAACGTATTGTGGAGAGACAGATCGGAAAAAAAGCGTAGAATATGTGTGTGTAACCATTAGATAGGCCAGGTGATTTTAGTGGAAATGTAAAGCACTAAGTGCTGAGGATGGAGAGAGTACTCTCTGTGAGATGAGCTCTTTCTCTCTCATCTGGACCCTGTTATTGTGAGGAGGCAACAAAGCAATGCATTAGGAGGCACACTGCAGCTCCACAGCTTTGATGTGAGCTCGGTAACCAAGGCACAGCGGTGGCCGGTGTGTGAGCTCTGTTCCAATGGCTGTGTTGTGTAATCAGATGTGTTTACTGTGTATTCAAGTAAAGAAATGGTGTAATCCATCCTCACTAGAGTGCAGTCATTGAAATAACACGGGCAAAAACAAGAGCTCAAACTGATCAAGATTGTTTACTTAGGATTGCTGAGAATTCTCCATTTGATGAAGAGAACAAGATACGGAGTGAAAATAAAACTCTAATTAATCAGTCTAACATATAGTTACATCAAAAGTCAGCTTGCAATAAAATACATAAATACACATTTTCTACTAACATTAAAAAAAGAAAGCAGAAAGAATTATATTATATACATTAAAACCATACCACAAAAAGAATAGCATTCAGTACTCTGTCCTAATATGTTAAGTGTGCAGGAAACATATCGTGATTATAACTTTAAAATCAATTGCGATATATGAACTTTGGATTTTTAATTGCATTAATAAAAGGTAATAAAAAAAAAAAACATTTCCATGGTTTAATTTCCATAAACAGTTATGATTATATTAAATTAACTGCCTAAGCAAATTTCTCAGGTTCAAAAGTTCATAATAATAATAAAAAAAATACAGAAATAGTTTTTAAAGAAGCAAAACAGTGGGGGTCTAAGGTAAGCCAAGCCCGGCGATTTTTATTCCTTTTCTAAATAATTTCGCTCTCTTTTCTTTACCTCCAGGCTGGTGATTGACAGCGCCATGTGCTGCCCTTCTAGCTGCTGCAGTTCACCTCCTCTGTGGGGGGGACGGACGGACACACAAGCCAGAGAGCAGGCCGGCTGCCCCTCAGCGGCGGGGTGCAGAGTTAGGATGGTGTGTGTGTGTGTGTGTGTGTGTGTGTGTGTGGGTGGGTGGGGGGTGGGGGGCCTCATGGGTCATGGGCTCTGCTCTGGCATTGTTCTCAGGTGGAGCAGCGCGTCGCGGCGTGTTGGCGGCGGCGGCGGCCTCTCGTCCCGCCGAGCTTACCTTTTCTTGCGCGGCTGGCTCTGGCTGCTGGGCGCCCTCAGCGCGCTGTACTGCACCTGTAAAAACAAACAGCGGTTCGGTCAGAGGCAGGTAATCCGAGCTCGGCGGAGCGCGCCGTAATGGCTCCCCCGAGGAGAGCCGGTGCGGGGGGAAAAGCGAGGCGGGCTCGCCTGTAATGAATCATTTTTTAAACACAGGAGCAGAGGGGATTAATCACAGGGAGGAAGGATTTGAAGAGTCAAGGGTTCCTACCAGCGTGCGCCCCCCTCTCCCCTCCCCCCTCCCTCATCCTCATCCTCATCCTGCACCACAATCACAATATTAGCAACAGAGATCAACTGTTGGGATGAGCTGCCAGGCAAACTGCATAAGTATTCACTAAGTCATGTCCCCTGTAGGAAACTTCCTTCGCGCCGTTGAAGACCCTTGCAGGGTTCGTACGGTCATGGAAAACCTGGAAAAGTCATGGAATTTTAAAATGGTCATTTCCAGGCCTGGAAAAGTCTTGGAAAAAAACTTATATAAACGTTTGGGAAAAGTCATGGAAATTTGTTATATTCACATGTTCATTTACACCGAGTTTGAAATAATAATAATATTTTTTTTTAAAGACAAACGCTCAAAATATAAGCCGGTGTACGCTCTCAATACATACAATTTTATACATTTTCATGTTTTTACCGAGATTTCAATTTGGTCATGGAAATTTGGTTTAAAGTCATGGAAAAGTTATGGAAATCCATGGGTCAAAATGTGTAAGAACCCTGCCCTTGGTGACACTTTGATTTCTTTAGAGATAAACGAGACCTACAACGTGACATTTGAACTAGCAATCTTGCTTTTTTTTTTTTCGTGTGTGGAATCAAGCGTGAGATCGATTCTTAGTTTCAGTATTTCTTTTGCCAGAAACACCTGGATGTTCAAGTACATTATTATTATTATTCAGGGTTCTTACACATTTTGACCAATGGATTTCCAGGACTTTTCCATGACTTTTCCATGACTTTAAACCAAATGTCCATGACCAAACTGAAATCTCGATAAAAACATGAACAATTTAGAACATTTTGTGTATTGAGAGCGTACGCCGGCTTATATTTTGAGCATCTTTCTTTAAAAAAATGATTAATTATTTCAAACTCGACGAAAATGAACACGTGATCATAACAAATTTCCATGACTTTTGTGATTTCAGTTTTTTCCATGACTTTTCCAGGCCTGGAAATTACCATTTTAAAATCCCATGACTTTTCCAGGTTTTCCATGACCGTACGAACCCTGATTATTACATTACACGTCAATTAACTGACGCTTTTATCCAAAGCGACTTACAATCCCGTTTCATTCGTACACTGTAGACGCAGCTACAGGGAGCAATACAGGGTTAAGTGTCTTGCTCAAGGACACATCGACTAGGGCGGGGATTGAACCTCCAACCCCGCGATTGAAAGACGGGCCTGCTACCCACTGACCCACAGTCGCCCCAATTCCATTTACAAAACCAATGCATGTTGCAGAATCATTACATTGTTCATAGCGTTCTCACTACCACCCGAATCCAGACGGGACTCCGGTTAGACCGAAAAGGAGAAGAGCCGGAATTTGAAAACTTGCTTTTGAAGCTGCAACAATACGGTGAATCTGTTAAACGATATGCTAATGAGCCGGTCTCCATTATTAGAACGGGAGATGGGAAGTGGGAACAAAGTGACTTCCTCCTGCATCAGAACATGAAACTGCCCTCAGAACTGACAGATGCTTCTTCTTTCAGGACAGAGTGGCGTCAGAAGTCCCCGTTTGAGGCCGACTTTGTAGATGTGCACAGGCACTAATTGCCAAGTCACATTTGCAAGAAAGACAGGAGTCCATTTTCTGCCTTTGTGCCGTTTGTGTGTCCACACCCATCTGAGGCTTCAAGTTCCACGTCAACAAAAACTTAATGTGGTTTATTGTTTCGAGTCTCCTGTGTGTGTGTGTGTGTGTGTGTGTGTGTGTGTGTGTGTGTGTGTGATGTTCAGGTTATTCTTCACAGCACATAATGAAACGTACTCACGAGGAATCTTAAGGGTGTTTTGTTTGTTTCATGATTGGAGCTATTCTCAAGATGTAGTTCCTCCTTTAAACCGGGCTAAAAAAAAAAAAGTATTGTTTCCGCGAGATGTGAAAGAGAGTCGTTTTCAAAGCTCAAGCATCGTCTCCCAACGGGGAAGAAGAAGAGGAAGACACACAAAGGATTCCGAATCAAAATGTATTCGCCACCTTGTTTTGCCAACTCAGTCGGCCAAATCTCAAACAACACAGGCTCCCTCCCACATCACAGAGCCGCCGGCGCCGGCTCGCCGCAGGAGGACATCAAGGGTGCAGCAGAGGAGCAGACCCGGGTGAGGGCGTCTCTCCCCATGCAGACCGTCAGGACGTCTCGCCGGATTCAGTCTGGCGAGTTACCGGGGAGATGAAGGCCCCGCGTGGCACCGCGTCAGGGCTCTTACACATGTTGACCGATGGATTTCCAGGACTTTTAACCAAATTTCCATGACCAAATTGAAATCTCGGTATAAACATGAACATTTTAGAAAATGTTGAAAATGATGATTGCGTACGCCGGCTTATATTTTGAGCGTCTTCTTTTAAAAACATATTAATTATTTCAAACTCGGCGTAAATGAACATGTGATTATAACACATTTCCATGACTTTCCCCAAACTTTTATGAATAAAGATTATTCCATGACTTTTCCAGGCCTGGAAATGACCATTTTAAAATTCCATGACTTTTCCAGGTTTTCCATGACCCAGGGTTCTTACACATGTTGACGGATGGATTTCCATGACTTTAAACCAAATTTCCATGACCAAATTTGAAATCTCAGTAAAAAAATGAAACATTTAGAACATTTTACGTATTAAGAGCGTACGCCGGCTTATATTTTGAGCATCTTTCTTTAAAAAAACATTAATTATTTCAAACTCGGCGTAAATGAACATGTGATTAAAACACATTTTCATGACATTTTCCAAAACTTTTGTGATTTAAGTTTTTTCCATGACTTTTCCAGGCCTGGAAATGACCATTTTAAAATTCCATGACCTTTCCAGGTTTTCCATGACCGTACGAACCCTGCAATCAGACGGACAAAATTGTTAATAACGGACGAGGCTGCCGCAATATGTCCGAGGACGGATCCGAGCGTCTTCTTGGACCTGCACCGAGGAATAATTGGGCCGGGGCTGCTTTAAGAGGCGAGAGTCCATTAATAATCAAACAAAGGAGCCAGAGGATATATTTCCGCAACACTTGGGAATTCTGGTACAGCAAATAATGCGGGCATCTCCAGGGAATTCCTTCCCTATCTGTATGTAAAATTGGAGCCGTACCTTTTGAACATCAGAAGGCACCCTCTTGAGGAAATCCAGTATTTCATTATGGTCGACGGTATACGGGTTGCGCAGCTTCTTGGTAAATTTGTTAACGCCTGTGAAAACAAGAACACATTAATAAATAAAGATGTCATACCCACCAGAATCTTTTTTTTTACGGTGTCAAAAACAAACAATAAAAAGTGTTGTGTAACCCCATCTATATCCTCTGGGGTATAGAGTTCCCACCCGTGTGTCAGCGAGAGCATTTTGTGATGTTTGTATTGATTCCTGTAGAATGACGGAACTCAAGCCAAACCAAAACAATGGAGGAAAAAGTTAAAGCAATAAATTAAAGCAGCTGAATACGGATAACTGAGATTTGAAACTAAGACTAACTTCTCCTCACTTTTGTTTGCTTCAGCCTGATCATTTCTAGCATATCTATATTTGCTTTGCACATGGCTGCATACCACAGGGAAACCGAACAACACCTCTGGGGTCCTGTAATGGGACCATTATACTCTCCGCTCGGTACTGCCTGTACCTCCACATGCAGACAAAGAACCTAAGGACTTAAATATGTGCAAGCAACTTGAAAGGCTTGCCTTGCAACCACAGAGATGGGGGTTAACTGGGGAGGCAGCAGCGTCTCAGACTGTGTGTTTTCTGTTTGATATGTTGGTTTTTTGGTATTGATTGAGTTGAAGGCAGTGTGGAAGTACAGTGGTTGTGGGCTTTCAGCTGGAGGAGGAGAGCCCGTTAAGGGTAGCACATCTCCCTGACCACTGAGATGACGGTCTATTCTTTATGACTACAACGGATAATGAGAGGCTAGACCAGGAGCCTACAGACTGCCCAAGGACATCATGTATTATATACAGCGTGCTACTCTATCTGGGCTTTGTTTCCACACAAACCTTAGGCCTCTGCTCCAGCAGCCCACACGGAGCGGAGCAGCTGCCTGATCTCTGTGCATCTCAGAGGTGTCGGCATGGCACCGCTCTGAGATGACTGTACTGCATTATATCACGGATTTGTAGTGAAGTACGGCCGTTAGTTTATATGCTCATATACATATATATTTATATATCCATCACTGCACTTCCTGCACTCCTGCTTCACAGCTACTGTACATAGCATTGTATATACTGTAAGTCACTTAAAGAAAAAGAAAAATACCTCTTTGTTTTGTACTGCACTGTTCTTGTTGTTGTTGTGTTGTGTCATGTTTTGTCTTGTTTTGTGTTATAAAGTACAATCTATTTAACACACTGAGTCACTTTACCAAGTAAAATTCCTTGTTTGTGCAAACCTACTTGGCCAATAAAACCGATTCTGATTCTGATTCCGATGCTTGTCGGTATGTTTGGGTCACAGTAATCACAAATTAAATAGTGGGAGTTTGTCAGCTGTAAAATAATAGAGTTTTTAAATTGCACAAACATTTATTTGCACATTATTTCTGATTGTTAACTTGTTTGTTGGATGTAGAACTTACCCCACATCAGCACAATGTACCGCAGAGGGATGAAATACAGCAGAGATGTGGTCACAAACAGCACCAAGCAGACCAGGCACGACAAGAAGGGGCTGGACCAGTTGATTATGCTGTAAAAGAACAAATGTCAGATGGATTGAAGTCCAATACAAAATAATAAAATGTTTAGGATGAATAAAAGATGGTCAAAATACTTCTTGATCCGCTCTCCGATGTTCGCGATTTCATCCAGAAGGTTCTGGACAACCAGCACTACTTCCTGCACCATATGGATCTTATCCATCAAACCTTTTTTTCCAGATTCCTAAAAAGGGAAACAAACACAGTGTACAGACACTGATGAGCGACACCGCATGTCAATTGTTGGGCAGAGTCGACAAAGAGCCGTTTATCTCCTGTGCCATTATGTGTGATTTATCTATTGAATGGCCCATAATGAGAACACACTGTACATCTTCAGACGACGCTTCAGGAGATGAGACGGACTCGCGGCTCTGAAGCTGTTATGTGGACGGCTGAGAGATTTCAGCTTTTGTCCGCCACACACACACACACACACACACACACACACACACACACGATAGAGCTGCTGCACAAGTGCCGCACAATCAAGACTCTCTGGTCGATGAAAAGTACACAAAATGGCCATCCGCAATCAGCCACGAGACGACGAGCAGACTTTTATGATTTAAAGCCCCACTATGTAACTTTTCCACCTTAAAATAACAGCTTGAAAAAAATGGTGCCGCTACAATGACTTTTAATATGTTGATGTCTCCTCCGCCATCGGGGGTCTGGGGGCTGAATACTGCTGAATGTAAGATGGTTGGGAGCCGCCCGGTACTTCCGGCGGAAGTGCTGGGAGCTCACGAGCCGGAAGAGCCATATATGGCTCGAAAGCCAGACGTTAAATACCTGAAGGGGGCGCTACAGGGGAAAAGTTACATAGTGTCGCTTTAATTTTTTTTCATGACTTTTCCAGGCCTGGAAATGACCATTTTAAAATTCCATGGCTTTTCCAGGTTTTCCATGACCGTACGAACCCCGTTTATGTTCAGGGGCAGAGTTACACAACATTAGTTTAGATTACAGGCATCAGACTTTCTCTATAAAAGAGAATTATCTCGGATCTGTTCACAGAGACCTGAATTATTTCTGCAACCAACAAATCTTTCAAAAAGATCCTTGGTGTATTTGTTAAGAAATATCAACTTTTTTATATATATTTAAAGGGCTATATAGGTCGTCAACAAACAAACATAAAGTACCTCACACTTAAACTTGGGAAACAATATAAATTCTAATCATTTTCTGGAGCTTTTCTTTGATCGGCTGATAAGTGGCACCTCACAGCAGAACTCCAGAGGAGCTTTCTCTGAGAGCGCCAGAACATGACACCAGTCCGGGTTTTTCACTCTTAGAAATCCGCATGATTCTGCGGGAGTTAAGATCGTGAGTCAATGACAATGTGTACACGAGCCCTGGGACGATTTGATCTTTTAATGCACCGATAGAATAGAAATATACTTTATTAATCCCCAAGGGGAAATTTGTTGACATAGTAGCACCGATAAACTAAACACAATAATATATATATATATATATATATATATATATATATATATATATATATATATATATATATATAAGAAAGAAAGTGACTGTGCATAAAGTATACAAAGTGAAATATAAAATACAAAATAAAATAAAATATATATGTATATACACAACATATATGTAATACAGCACTGTAAAATTAAATTAAAAAAAAATATATATATATATAGACAGTGTGCAAAATGAAAAGTGTATGTATGTGTGTAGTGTAAATGAAATGAAATTAAATGAAATGAGTGCAGTGCAGATCAACAGTGTAAGTATGAATGTGAATATGTACAGTGAGTTATTGCAAGTTTCTGGCAGGAGGTGCTTTGTTATAAAGCCTCATGGTCATTGGTAGGAATGTTCTCCTGTAGCGTTCAAATATATATATATATATATATATATATATATATATTATGATATAATGACGACTGAGCCTGGCAAACAAATAAATCAACAAGCAAAGGGGGTTAGAAGGCTCTCAAAGTAAAACATAAACCTGATCCCATCAGGGCTTCAAATAACAACGTGTGTGAAGCCGTGCAGAAGCAGAGGAGTGACCGGAGATAACACGAGTAACACGAGCTAAAAAGAGCCGAGGAGCCTCGCATCAAAAGGAGGAAATAATGACAGGAATGATGACAGAGGGCGGGAGAGGGAGAAGGAGAGGGAATGAGGGGGATGAGAGTGTTGGGGGGGGGGGGGGAGGGCGCTCTGATGGACCCGAGCAGGAGGCTCGAGGATGTCTATATGTTTACGTTACGAGTCAGCCCGTGTGCTCTGACGGGGTCCAGACACAACGCCTTTATCAGAGAAGCCCCTGGGAACGCACTGTCTGCCAGCACACTGAGACGCCCCCCCCCCGTCAGGCCCACTCTTCTCCACCAAAAAGGCACCGGAAGAGAGCAATTCCCACACTAGCGGAGTCCTCCCCCACGAGGCTCGGGGTCTGGACGGACACTGGAGGCTGAGCGTTGTCCAAAAAAGGGAAAAACGATCACAAATATGCTTTCAGATTAACATCTCAGGGTCTCATCGTGGGGGAAGAGGACTATCTGTGTTTACGCATCAGGGTTCTTACACGTTTTAAACAACGGATTTCCATGACTTTAAACCAAATTTCCATGACCAAACTGAAATCTCGGTATAAACATCATTTTTTGGGGAAAATTGTGCGTATTGAGAGCGTACGTCGACTTATATTTTGAGCATACAGTATACATTAAATGGAACAAATGAATAACAGACAATATTTAGATTAAAAGAATAAACATTTGCTTCCCGAGCTATGGCCAACAAACTTTCCAGTTACGGTGCGTTCACTTGCAACGTGGAAAAACTAAAAATTGCTCCGCCAGTATGAGAGCGTACTCCGGCTTATATTTTGAGTCTTTCTTTCTAAAACATATTCATTATTTCAAACTCGGCGTAAATGAACATGTGATTTTAACACATTTCCATGACTTCTCCCAAACTTTTATGATTTAAGTTTTTTCCATGACTTTTCCAGGCCTGGAAATGGACCATTTTAAAACTCCATGACTTTTCCAGGTTTTCCATGAGCGTACGTACCCTGTACTCCTCTCCGTTGCCTTGGAGGGGGAAGAGGAGGAGGAGGAGAGGGAGGGGAGAAAACCTCCATGCATGTCATTTACTCCACATCGGGTGTTAATTGAGCTCTCTATCCTCGGTTTATTTTGAACGCGGTGCGCGCTGGTGGACTCCGCTAAGAGCCGTTACGATCTGAGCCGCGAGCACCTGATGGAGGCAGAGCGCCTCGCGCTGAGAAACGATGGCTCTCCAGACACGACGCCTCATCAGTCAGACTCACGTTCCTTTTCATCTTTCCATTTTAGCTTGTTTAAGCGACCGGATTACACAATTTAGAATTTCTGCCTAATATAAGACACTTGCGAGGTAAATGCAGCCAGGAGTAGAGCTCCGGGAAGAAAGAGAAGAGACGCCATATTGGCTTTTCATTTTAAAAACAGGAAAATAGATGCACTCTGAAGTATGCATCCACAGGCAACGCTCTCGTGATTATCATTATTCATGTGCTTTAAGATTCTTGAAGTCCTCCATCTCCTTAGCGACCACAACTCAAGTCCTTCCCACGTTAATCATTTGATAATATTCGTTATCTTTGTTCATTTTTCTTGCAGCATTTACTTAAATGCAGCGAAAACAAACATTACTAACAGACCTCCTTCTGAAATGGAAAAGGATGGGTAAACCGGGGGATGGACTAAATGAATCCTAAATGTCTACTGATTAGAAAACCTGTGTGAAATCATATTCTCATTTCAGGTAAAATTGTAAAAGCTTGCTTTTAAGGTGCGGTAATGGAGAAGCAATTTGATCTCCTGCACAAAGGTAAACATACTCTCACAGACATGTGGGCTGTTATCAAAGGAGGAAAAAAAAAAGCTAATTTTGCATCATTCTAATTAGAATAAACTGAGCCAAATTTGAATTCTTAGGCTGAATATCTTTCGAGTGACTTAAAAAAAAAAAAAAAAAAAAAAAAAAAAGATAAGATGTGCATTGAAATGAAAAATGAAAAACACCTGTGTTCCAAGAAAATGATCTCGCATCGAGATGAAATAAGCAAACAAACAATTTGCTGGGATAAAACACGGAAAAAGCTCTCAGGGGCTTTAATGTGTTGGGGGGTGCGTGTCTGGAGGAGACCCAGTGATGACTGTGGCCTATCGGGTGAGAGATGGAGTAACCCCCTAGCCCAGTCTAGCGCCCACACCATCCCCCCCCCCCCCCCACCTCGAGTCCCCTGGGCAAGGCACTGGGAGCAAGTCAACCCCGAACCAGCACTGCCATGCAGCCGGGGGGCAGAGAAAGGCCCGTTTCATCTTCCCTTTTGATTTCTATTGGAGATCTATGAACTTGTTTTGCCTCTCTGTTTCTTTATGTTATGATTAAATATTGTCTATCTGCACAATTGATACCTAAGGCCAAAGGGAAGTCACTTTGCCCGCACATAATTTGTAAGCTGTCTCCTTCCCTGAGGACAGATTTGTTCACAGTCGGAGGATCTGCTCTGTTATCCTGCTGTAGCGCTGCCTTGCCTTTCGTCTCTCTTTAACATCATGCCTTCACATTCTGAGGTTGAGATATTTCCTTCCTCAAGGGGGAAAAGGGGGATAAAAAACATATTTGAGTGGTAATCGTAACCTTCTCCGAGGGAAAAGCCTTCACTCGCAAAGACTACGGGGGAGGAAAAAGAAAAAAGCTTTGAAGTCATCACATTTAACACTGATCACTCTTTAACCCCACGTATTGTGAAAGAATACTTTGATAGGAGGTGGAAAGCTACACTGCTTGATCCAACTGCACGATATCGCATTCAAGTGACAGCAAGACCATAACAAGACTTTCAAAAAAAGCCACTTTAAATTAAAGCTGACAGCTTTAAACAAACATGGGCGACTGCTTAATTAGTAAATGAAAGGAGATATTTCATTTCCTCCGAGTGCGAGCGGGCTTAGGGAGGCTCACGGAAAACCTTTCAAAAAGCTTTAAGAGTCGCAGCGTATCGAGAGCACCCTAAACCTTTCCAAGAGACGCGGTGTTCTGTCATTTCATGCTACTTGTCGAGAACTGCTATCTTGTGGTATTGCGCATGCGCCGAGTCGATTTTCCGAGTTTGTTTGACACGCCCGTCATGTTTTGCAACCCTGTCGATGCACGTCTGATAACGGGCAGTGACATCCTCAAAATCCCGATTATTTCCCTAGTTAAAAGTACATTCAGCATGTATATTGTACAGGTAGTAATACTATGTAGTAATGACATGTAGATTAATGAGTGATAAGCAGTTGCTATTTCTTTTGTGTCAACAAATTATTGTAAACATGAGTTTGTTCACATTATCATAATAAAGCACTGGTTTATTATTAGGGTATTTAGTGTTGAAGATAAACACTTTAACAGTGAAAAGTGAAACATTGAACTTTGAAAGAAAAGCATATTGTGATAGTACAATAACATCCTATCAGATAGGGTAGCATGCATCGATACACACCTATCGGCTTATGCAGCGGGTAGCAAATTCTGACAAGGCAGCAAAAAATGACAGAACAGCGGCTTTTTTTAGTGTAATAAATGGTAAACATTCCTCTGTTATATATTGAGGTTTCAAGGTAAAGACGAATGTAATAATCGTCCTACAGAGCAATGATATTAAATTCAGTGCGTATCGGTAATCCTGTCAGATTCAATATTCATAAATACACAGACTTGTCGTGTCGCTGTTTGTTTAAGCAGCGCTTTGCCTGTTCCTCGCTATGAAAGCGAGCGCCGATTCTCACCGCGTGTGTGCAGACATATCATGCCAGTTTCATCTGGGAATTAGCCCATCCTTTCAGACAGGATTTGGTGGATGTGCCTGTGTTTTTAAAAGAAGCTGGCTTTTTTCTCATAGCCCCAGGTCATCACTGCAGAATATATTGAGCGCATTATGGATATGAATCCTGGGCCTAGACACGCAGCACAAGGGTCATTGCTCGGAGGCTTTGCGTTGGCTCCACACTTCATTGCCATAAAGCAATAACACACATCCCTGTTAACTCTTCCTTCTTTACAGAAAACAGTGGGATGAGTGTAATTGAATATCATGTGCTGTGGGGAAGTATAATTTTCAGGCTACTTAAAGATTTCCTGTTGTTTTTGTTTTTTAAGAGACACTAGAGAGACACATTAATACAAGTGATCATTTATGATTTCTCACAACAGAACAAGTGGAAAAGACTGATAACCTTTAGGGCAAAGTAAAGTTTACTGCTGTGTTGCTCCACGGTGTTCATTTGTTCTGCTAGTAAAAGGTCACTCTTGACAAAACTAACCTATTTAAATGGTACCAAAATTGAACAGCTGTACAAAATCTATTACTGGAGCTGTTTAAATTTGATTTATAGATTTTTCAAGGGGCTGCAGTAGCTCGGCGGAGTGTATTTGTTGAGTGACACTGAATTACCAGAGGAGCAGAATAAAGATCCACATCCTACAACTGTTTTATAGATGCTGCCCTCATTTGGGATGCATGGAAATGGTTCTATTCTTAGATAGAAAAGAGCTTCTGAGAAGAAACCGTCAGTTTAACTATGCTAGAATACAAAAAGGAGAACCTGTGTGGCTCTTTGGGTAAATATTATACATTTTCGCAGAAGAAAGCATACATTTGTATAATAATAACATCTTTGCTGCATCGGGAATTTGTATCCAGCCAACCAAGGCAACGCAGATACTGTTATTCAGAAAGAAATACTAGCAGGGTTGACGCTTCTGATGAGTTAAAAAAATTAAATAATTATACGAGCCATTGAGTCTCGTCACTGAAATGTTAAAACTGTTTGTTTTTATGGTTCATCATAAAAGAAAAAAAAGATATATTCATGTTTATTGTGAAAACAGAAGCCATAACATTCCACCAACACATATTATCCCGTAGAATGTTAGAAAGAGACGAGATAAAAATACCTTTTCGTCTTCCTCTTCGTCTTCGCCCATGCTCGTGTTCACCTGAGAGAAAATAAAGGGTAGAGGGTGATTTCAAACGAACGGGACATGTGGGCACTGGAGCATTTTTAACAAACACCTAGTAATGAAATTTTCTTTGAGTACATTCACCCCTATTGGGAGAGGCTTGTTTCCATAGAGACCGCATCACAGGGGTGACCTCACACAAAAGGAGAGGTGGAAGAGGGCCTTCCTCACAAGAGCACTGTCACACCAAAGCAATCTCATCTCTCCACAACATAAGCACACAGAAAAACAGAAAGAGAACCCGGAGAAGAAAAAAAAAAACACATTTAATTTGGATGCTGTTGCCTAGATCACTTTATATCAAGTCATCCCTGACCCCAATGTGTTGCACACTACGACTTTGCCTGGGAACAGAGGGTCGCAGAGGGGTGGCAGTGTCTCAACACTGGATACGAGGGCGAGCCCGGGCTTTAACATTGCCATGGGGCCCTCGGCTGGCCGGTGAGAAGCCTTACAACACGGCGAAATTGGGGGGCAGTCGAAGTGTGAACAGCATTAACCTTCACCGACATGTGTAGGGCAAACATCATTTCCATAACAGTAGAGAGAGAGGAGAGGGAGACGTGTTGTGGAGAGAGCTACAGCCCTGCATTTACAGATGTAACCACCGTAAATCAACAGGCTACAGGCAGTACACACATTTACAGTCATGTGACGTTCGGAGCTTCTTATTTCTTGGCGTTTCATTGGACCTCTGGAGAAAGTGTAGAAACTAGTTTAACCAGCTATAAACCGTGGAATGCTGCCACAACCGGCTGTACTGCGAAGTGTGTCTAATACACCGTCGTTTGTAATATACAGTGTACATCAGGGTTCTTACACATGTTGACTGATGGACTTTAAACCAAATTTCCATGACCAAACTGAATTCTCGGTGTATACATGAACATTTTTGAATATGTATTCAAAGAATGAGAATTACAAAGCATACAATACACCTTAAATGAAACAAATGACATCATCCCGACCGCTTCCTGAGCTACTGTTGCTACGGCCAGCGAACTTTCCAGTTATGGTGCGTTCACTTGCAACGGGAAAAAATAATAATTGCGCCGATAGTATGAGAACGCGGGTTAGATTTTGAGTCTTCCTTTCAAAAACATGTGAATTATTTTAAAAGCGGCGTGAATGAACATGTGATCATAACACATTTCCATGACTTTTCCAAAACTTTTATGATTTAACTTTTTTCCATGACTTTTTCAGGCCTGGAAATTACCATTTTAAAATTCCATGACTTTTCCAGGTTTTCCATGACCGTACGAACCCTGGTACATGCAAGTGCAAGAGTAATTAATTGACGTTAATTTAAAACAGGAACGTTCTACAGCTTCCGCCGGAAACTGAAAACGCACCTTTTCCGACTATATCTGGATTAAAACACAGATTTGTACTTCGGTGGCTCTTAAATATCTTATTGTGGTACTTTTGTAGTTTGACTATGTTGAGGAAATGTTACTTTCTGTATTCTTGTAGTTCTTAGTTTGTACTCTAGGTTGAAATGCACTTATTGGAAGTCTCTTTGGATAAAAGCGTCTGCTAAATGACGTGTGATGTGATGTAATGTAAAAAACTGCAAGTTGCCCAATGTGTGCCAACGGGATTTAGCTCCAGCAGGGTTGGACCAGAGTCCTCGTCGCTCACCGGGTCCTGGTTGGAGCTGGCCTTCCACACAGTGAGCTGGAAGTAGTGCCAGCCGATGAGCAGCAGCAGGAAGAGGGGCAGCATGAAGAGCTCCCACTGCCACACGGTCACCAGGAAGATCTGAGAACACAGGGCACGACAAAACACAGGGTTCTTAGTTCTGACGCATGTTGACCAGTGGACTTCCTGGACTTTTCCAGGACTTTAAACCAACGACGAAACGAAAAACGGAAATCTCGGTATGAACATGAAAAACTGTCGAAAATGTTGCGTCTTGAGAGAAAAGTATCGCCGGCTTATATTTTGAGCGTCTTTCTTTAAAAAAATACATGAATTATTTCAAACTCGGCGTAAATGTGATTTTAACAGATTTCCATGACTTTTCCAAAACTGTTGTGATTTAAATTTCTTCCATGACCTTTCAGAATCAGAATCAGAAACCGTTTATGGCCAGGAATGTTTACACAAACGAGGAATTTCTTTTGGCGGAAGGTGCAACATTTGACGTGACAAACAACAATCAACATCATCTTAAGTACAAGACAAGATAAAGATACAAGGCCTGGAAATGACGATTCAGGCAATTTTCAAAATCAGCCAATAAGTTTAAAAAAAAAAAGTACTCCCCAATTAACACAGCTGCCCATCATCAACATGGACCCACCAGTTGTGTGGAAAACAGGGTTCTTACACATTTTGACCAATAGATTTCCAGGACTTTTCTATGACTTTTCCCCAAATGTCCATGACCAAACTGAAATCTCGCTATAAACATGAACAATTTTGAGAATTTTACGCGTTGATTGCGTACGCCGGCTTATATTTTGAGCGTCCTTCTTTAAAAAACACATTCATTACTTCAAACTCAGTGTAAATGAACATGTGATTATAACACATTTACATGACTTTTCCAGAACTTTAACGATTTAAGTTTTTTCCATGACTTTTCCAGGCCTGGAAATGACCATTTTAAAATGCCATGACTTTTCCAGGTTTTCCATGACCGTCCGAACCCTGATGACAGTATAACTCAACGCCCATCACACTGGAGCATCTAGCGTTCAAATCTCAGCAAGCCTGTTCCCAAAACTAAATATATAACGGCTTTAACCACGTCCTAAATCTCACGAAGAGCACTACAGGCTGTAAAGCCTCGGAGATTTACAGCCGATGGCAACAGATTTTACTCTTAGTGGTTTTGAAAGTGACTGACATTCAGGGACAACTTTTAATATCTTGAAATCCTATTTATACACACCAATAACACGGTGCTGGCAGAGTGCCTTACTGCGGGAAAGGAAAGTACGACATGGATAGGCATGGTCTGCTGTCTTTTAACTAGCACGTCCGATCCTCTGACGAGGCGCATATGGCAACCGGAGAAGCATTCGCAACATTTACCCCCTCCATGGCGAGGATACGGAGAAAAGCCGAGACCCCTGGTAGAAATAAGATGGATCACACTGAATGAGTAATCCCTCATAATTCTGTAAAGGAGTGGTGCTAAGCACGTTGCACAACACCCACTGCATTTCACAGCAGAGCACTAATTGGACGGCTGCATTTAAACCCATTTAGTGACAGCCTAATTAGTCCGTCTCCAACGGAAATTATCAGGAATGTGTGAGGAGGATCACACCAGCCGGTTGACGGGGATGAAACACAAATGTCCCCGACAGCAAGCTGCATCTTAAAAACTGTTATAGTTTGATTGTGTGCCAATACATCCAACATATGGCCCACTTTTATTCACCGCAAACATCTTTCAAAATGTACATTATTTCTCGCGTCTTACACACACACACACACACACACACACACAACGTTTTCTATAATTAATACATCCTTTCGCCGAGACATTTCTTCACCTTTCAGGACTTTTTTCTCTCCTTTTTTTTTTTTTTTACAAAAGTTTCTTTCAAAACATTAAGTAGAGCTGCTAAGCTGAACCCACACGATGATAGCGCTGTGCAGCCGCGGCTCACAGCGCTTCAGGCTGCTTCGACTATGAACAATATGTTCGAGTTAAGCCCGAGACAGGACGTGAACTACTGGGGCCTTCAGGCCCCGATAGCAGGTCTGTAAACAGCAGACTGTTCCTGTCATAGCAACCACACAGAGGCTGCGTACGGAGCTCTGGGGGCCAGTCTACCTACTGCCACACCAGGCCTGGGTTCAAACAGCCACCAGGGAAACGTGAACCGTGAGTAATGCAGACAACACCGAGGCCCGCCTGCCCCAGGCTGCACCACTGTACTGCTTATTATCCCTCAATGCAACCTGGGAGATAGTGGGCGAGTCAAAGCATACGGCAGAAACACAGCCGGATGACCACGGTACAAGAAAATGAGCATTGGAAACAATATCTTGCACTCTTGTTGTTGTTGTTTTTTTTTTTTACACAAGAGGTTATTTGAATTACTTAAGCGAGCAACATACTAGAGCTGGTGGGGGATAAAAGAAAAAGGTAAACAATGAATATGCATGATGTGCAGCGGTAGCTGCAGAGCATCTCCTCTGTGTTATGAATAGCCGACGTCATGTGTTGTCACCTCGGGTTCCTGCGAGGCGACTGGGAAGCGGCGCTCCCCCTCACCCCAGAGGGTTTCAGCGGGCTGGTGGACAGGTAGCCTGTCATATTCCCAGTATTCTCATAAAAAAAAGGGGAAAGAAAAAGGAGGGGCAATGTGCCTGGAAACTGACACGAGCCCAGCAGGAATGTTGAACCTCCTTGCCCTCGCTGCAAAAGCTGCTACATTAACCACTAAAGTCTAATTGCTTGGTCTCTGTCTTCCTGTGCGAGTCAACAGAGGGAGCCAATTCATTTCCGCCCAGGGAGCCGGCGGAGAGGATCTGTCACAGGTATTCATAATCGCCCACTAATGCAAATTTCTGCTGGCCGCGTTCTGGCTCAGCGGACGAGATAAAAGCCCACAGAAATACAATGCCTTATGTCTAAACTTAGTGCTTAAATTAGGGTCCAAAACCCAAACTGTCAGAAATATCTTCTCCATTCCTCCCTCATGGTACGTCGGCCCATGTGTTCAGGATTTTACATGCTTTTTTTTTTTAACACCAATAAAAAAGATGGAGAGCGAAACATCTGGGAAAAGCTCTCGGATTCCTTCACTCAGGTGCTTCAGACTGAGACTCGGCCGTCAGACATCCCGCGGTAATGAGCAGCGGCAGGACGGAAGCTTCCCCTCGTCTCCCCGCGTTCTCCAGAGTTTCTGTGAAACGGAGACAGAACTAATTCCCCACTAAGTGGTTTATGTTTTATTAGCACGCAGCCGAGTGATTAAAGGACATGTTGGACAAAGTGCAACCTCTCAGGCGTAAGTATAAATTTGTATAAAAAAGAAGCCACATTTTAATTGCCATCAAAGAGGCTCCATTTCAGTCTTAAGGGCCTGACTGCGGATCTTTTCATCCGTCGACAATTTACGCATGACAAGTAAAACCTTTAACTTTTTAAACACGACAATGCTAATATGTTGCAGTAGCATTCATTTGTCGGTTAAAATATGCATCTATTTGTATGTATATGTATCTATTTGTGCATATGCATATCTGTCATCTTCTATTGTTATTGTTTTGTTCTCTGTTGAGGAACAGTCAGTAACACTTAAAAAAAAAAAAAATGCTAGTGACATTGATATCTCTATGCCTATACGTTATTTTGTTGTGCCTTTTGTTTTGTTCTGTCTTTTGTTTGTTTGTGCATTGTGGAAAAGACAACAATACAAATATTTGTCCAAATTTTTTTTTTGCAGTACAAGTGGTAAAAAATGTTTTATCATTTCACCAACAAGGCCATAAAGCAACAAACAAAAGTAAGGGAGGTAATAATTAATGACACACCTGAGCATTTAGGTTTACACACTGCAGAATCGGATAACAAACGACTTGTAATTGAACTAGTGTTAGTATGCATGTCTGGGAGAAGTGTCTCTAATGTAGGAAAACTCCCATGACAAACACCATTTAGCTGAAAAATGTCTGTATGATTATGCACAGGGTGCCTAGGGAGGGAGAAAAAAAGAAGAATGAATTAATAAAACTATTAGCACACGGTGGAGGAGATGATGGAGATGCACTCTCCTCAGCCACCTGTAAGCGCTTGGAGAAGGGGGCAACCCTGGGCAGAGCAGTTCTGCCAGCAGGGTTAAGAACAGCCTGACAGATTTGTTTTATAGTGCCATTAATATGATTCCTCTAAATGCATTCTGCGCCTTCTCATGCAGATCCCCTGGCCAGCAGAAATCCAGTACCTAATAATAAAGCACTCAGCGATTAAAAGTGTGAATAAAATAACTTAAAGCTGAGCAAGCACGGCAGCTCCCACCACCCACACGCTCCCGAGAGAGGGAGAGGAGATCGTAGCGGGAACAAAGGGACAAAGACACCCTCTATAAGAGGTCCTACCATCCTGTAAATTGATTAACAGAAGAGGGGGTTGCCCAGTGGACCGACCCAAACTACGGACTGGCAGACGCACCACCAGACGGCGAGGCTGCCAAACGCTCTTCCTATGCACTACATCAGATAACAGGCTATAAATACAGGCGTCACATCAGCGTAACACACGGAATACTGTTGAGAAAGCCAATTTAGTGTAGCGTCACAGCATGAGGACATACATTATTACAAATCAGTTCACTAGAAACTACCGTTTGTTTAGCGCGGTACATTTTAAAATACCCTATGACTATGTACGATGCAAACTTTATACACTATGTATACACTATCTGTGCAATATTGTAATTTTGTGTGCCTTACTCTTGTGCAATACCATTTTGTGTGACTTATTTGTAAACTGCGACTTATTTGTATTTCTTTCTTTCTGACCTTGTAATTTTGTTTAGTTTGGAGGACCCAGCAATATAAGCTTTTCATTGTACAAATAACTTGTTATATGTGCACATGACATTAAAAATATCTTGAATCGTGAAACACACGGAAGATGTAATCTGGGCTGCATCTTCACGACTCTTTTCGGCCTCACTAAACAAAGCGAGGACGGCTGCAGCATTATGAGGGTCAGTCATGGGGGTGGTGGACGGCTGCCAGGACGCGTCAACATATACTGAGAGAGTTTAACAAGACTGGCTAACAAGCTGCAGGGTGTGTGTATGCATGTGGACGGTGGGTTCTGCATTGTTTTGTGTGTGTAATGGACAGAAGAAGATAAAAAAAGCCAGGATCTGTGTGTGACAATGTGCAAATACGTGCTATAGAATATGAGATATATAGAAAATGCATTACAAATCATAATACAAACAAAAAAAACGTGCAAAGTCTTTACTCAGACTGAGATGGGGTTTTTTTTCTGGGTGAAATCAAGGGCAGGGAAATTAATCTGCGTCACTTCCTCAATTAAAATACAAAAAAAAAAAAGAGATTAATAATGAATCAAAGGCACAAGTAGCAGCTCAGCCCAGCTGAAACAGAGTGTGGCTGAGGGCTTATGTCGGGGACGGGAGCGGCGGGCTTTAAAGTCGCCGTAAACGCGGAGCGACGAGACGTGTGATGTGCGTTGAGCCCGGGCCGGCGTGGGGACGGGCTTTCAGGGGGTGTCGGAGGAGGCGGAGGAAGCACAGATAACGTTTCTCTTCGGGGCAGGTAGAGTGTGTGGGCAGCCGGGGTGCTCCGAGCTAACGCCGAATAAATATTTCACATACGCTCAGCTCAAGTCTTATCGACTGGGAAGAGAGGGAGGGGGGGGGGGGGGGGGTACATACGAGTAAGAGCAATAAAATGGGGGAATCTCATGTCCCTCTTCAGCGGGGTGAAATCGGCTCCAACAGTCATGGAGAGGATTGCAAAAAAAAATAAAAAATTGTATATAAAATATGGTATCATGTATAGTAATATTCATATTTAATGTTATTATATTACATTTCGACCCGCTGACATCAGGACAGCAGGAAGTCTCTTCAGCTTCCGCCGGAAACTGAAAACGCACCTTTTCCGACTATATCTGGATTAAAACACAGATTTGCACTTTAGTGGCTCTTAAATATCTTATTGTGGTACTTTTGTAGTTTGACTATGTTGAGGAAATGTTACTTTCTGTATTCTTGTTGTTCTTAGTTTGTACTCTAGGTTGAAATGCACTTATTGTAAGTCTCTTTGGATAAAAGCGTCTGCTAAATGACACGTAATGTAATGTAATGCCAAAAAAAAAAAAAAAATCAACAAAAGTGTTTTTGTAATAACATCGTAATATAAACAATTCCTTATCCTAAAAGTCAATTGTAAAAATATTTGTCTATTTTATAAAAAAAAAAAGGCAAGCTAATGACAAACAAACGCCACATGCAGCTCTTTATCAAAGCCGTGCGAGGCGACGCATTAGCATTCGCTCACGGGGCCCGCTCCGGCCGGCGCCCCCCCCCCCCCCACGCCCGTCTGACACATGCCAGGTCCAGAGGAGCGCCGGTATACGGGGCTGGAGCGGGGCGGTCAGCTGGGGGGGCCCCGTGGCGCCCGTCAGCGGTGGCCACGCCGACCCTGCACTGCAGCGCTGGCCACTAGTGTTTAATCCGTGTCGGGAGCGTTAACACTGAGCGACCTCCTGGGTGACAGATGTGCCATGCGAGCCTTTCCCCCCGAGGAGCTGGAGAGGGAGTGGCAGTGACTCTCTCTCTCTCTCTCTCTCTCTCTCTCTCTCTCTCCCTCGCTGTCAGCTCGGCTCACGCGGACGTTAACGCGTCGGGGGCCGAGACCGGCGCTGAAACGTCCATACTCGGGGGCGGCCGGGTCGCCACCCTCGGCTGCCTGGGGAGAGGCGTCCTCTGAGAGTCGGAAGGTGGCGAAGGAAGGCGGTCAAATATTATAAAGCAGACATAACAGTGGTACACTATAAACAGGGTTCTCACACATTTTGACCGATGGATTTCCATGACTTTTCCATGACTTTTCCATGACTTTTCCATGACTTTAAACCAAATGTCCATGACCAAACTGAAATCTCGGTAAAAACATGACAAATTTAGAACATTTTGAGCGTCTTTCTTTAAAAATCACATTAATTATTTCAAACTCGGCGTAAATGAACATGTGATTATAACACATTTCCTTGACTTTTCAAAAACTTTTATGATTTAAGTTTTTTCCATGACTTTTCCAGGCCTGGAAATGACCTTTTTAAAATTCCAGGACTTTTCCAGGTTTTCCATGACTGTACGAACCCTTTATTCAGGGTTCTTACACATTTTGACAAATGGATTTCCATGACTTTTCCATGACTTTTCCATGACTTTTCCATGACCAAACTGAAATCTCGGTAAAACATGACAAACTTAGAACATTTTGTGTATGGAGAGCGTACGCCGGCTTATATTTTGAGCGTTTTTCTTTAAAAAACATATTAATTATCTCAAACTCGGCGTAAATGAACACGTGATTATAACACATTTTCATGACTTTTATGATTTAAGTTTTTTCCATGACTTTTCCAGGCCTGGAAATGACCATTTAAAAAAATTCCATGACTTTTCCAGGTTTTCCATGACCGTACGAACCCTGAATAAAGCAACCGCGTATAACAGATGCACAGATAAAACCTCTAGCGGTTGTTTTCAGTGCAGCTGGCCGTTATCTGACCACTACTTGTTTGTACTTGAAAGTTACTTCATGCTGTCCTATACGAAATAATAGTGAAAAATTCGGTCAGTTTAAACTGAATCAAATGTGTTCCTAAAACTTAAATCCATGTGAAAATAAGAGAAATTCCACAGCCCTAATGAAGTGAGTGTTACTGGAGAAATCGTATTAATCCCACTAATAAGGGGGACATGTTTCAAGGTTACGCGCTGCATTCAGCCTCCCTTTAGAGCTGTCAACTGATGCACGGCCATTCAGGGAGGCTAAATAATAACATGGTGGTGAATCGGGTGGCACTGCTGAGCAGTTTTCGAGTAGTCATAGCCTATCATTTAATAATTAATAGATATCAGACTCCAAAACCATGAATACACACCATCGCCATCACTGTCATCATGTTTTTCTCTCTCGACTAGACACATTCCCACTGCAGTGTGTGAGAATTCCCACAGCCTTGGAGATGGAGAGCATAACCCCATGAGACTGAAGAGACCCTCTCCTGAAAGGCCTCCGACTTTTTTCAAACGGAGAGAAAACAGATGCAGAGCAGGAACAAGCGGACGACTCACAGGCGTGCACGGGCGTGCCGTTCTCACACGAGATCGGCCACGCTGCAATGCAGTAAACCACAAAGACTCGCTGAGCATCTCGTTTTCAGGGACGGTGTTAACAAGAACAATTATGAAAAAACTCAGATTATGGCTTTGATCTTCGCCAAAATGGTGTTCTGGCTAATGGCCCCGACGGCTGCGCCGCTACACATGTGGCCTCCTGAGACCTCTGGAGCCACATCTGACCCCGGCCTGCCCTCGTCTGGGGAGACGATGATTCCATCAGCCCCCCCCCCCCCCCAAAAAAAAAAAAAGTGCCCGTTGCAGCTGCCGAGGGTGTTTTCAGCTGCAGCGCATCAAACGTTCATCAAATGCCATCTTTACAGTGTGTGATGTGGAGCAATCAGCATTTCACAGTCTAAAGCGCTGGCTACCTGGCAATGACAAAAAGAAAACGGTTCAAATACTCACGGTATACAGGTTTCTTTCTGGTCCAACTGACAGATGAGGTAGCTCATATGTTAGAATATTAATTATCCTTAAATACTTAAAGCGATCTAATCAGCTTTCAAATGTAAATTATCCTCTTTTTTTCCTTCTTTTTTCCTTTCATCCATTTCATGTAAATCTAAATTGTTCAACTTCTTAAATGGATTAATTTGGCTGCCTAATACACACTAATTTAGCTCCCTTTTTAAATACTTTTTTGGTGGAGGAAACTTCTCTCGGTGTAAATGCACAGAACGGAGGATTTCTCTCAAAGTTGTTCCCACGAATGTTGAGAAAGTAACCGATCTCCATCCCGTCTCCAGCAGTGCTGTAGCTCCATCTACAGGTCCTGTTCTTGTGTGCAGCCAAGAACTCTGGGTGACCCCTCTGCAGTCACTGCTGATGTATAGCACATTCATCTCGCACAGTCTTAGCGAAAAGCACATCTAAAGGCGGTTATTTTATGAAGATTTGAGCTGTCACATATCCTCTCTCTCAGAGAAAGGAACATGCTGTCGTCAAACTCTTGCAAAGCGCAGATCCTAGGCTCATTACTGTAGCATAAACAAAAGAAAAATAATCCAAATGTCCTTTCACTGATGAAAATGTTTACGAGTCTTTGCTAGAACTTTGTTGAAATGCGATTTATTTCTTCTTCTTTTCATACATTACCTAATTAGAGAGAGACTCTATTTTAAAACCGCCACACATTGGTGGGAAATCGAAGGCGACTTCAAGCGGTATGGACTCTGCTGATGAGATTGCACAATCAAAAACAAGTAACCTCCTGCACTCGCGAGCAGTGACAATACTGCAGGTAGTTCCACTCCTCACACAACAACACGCAGGTGCAGCATGAAACTAAAACCACCAATCTGTAAATAATACATGCATACGTTTTCCAATGTGCAGCTTTCTGCCACTCACGGGAGAAAAGTTTGTCTTGATAACAAAGACTTCTCCCCCGCCCACCGCCAAAAAAAATGAACTTCACTTAGTTAACATGAGCATCCCTCGTGCAAAATTTGAATACGACCAACAACCACCTCATAAAGCATACATGAATCTACATAAACAGGATACAAATGTGGAATGCGTGCTGTGTGGAGGTCAGAGAATTGGCCTGTGGGACTGAGTGATATAATGGCTGAGTATTCCTGGTAAAGCACTACGCGAGCATCCCGCAGTCCCAGTAGAAACCACAGCAGCGGTAATGCATTACAGGATGTATATGGTGTAAAAGGGTAGGATCGCTCTGCCGGCTTGATAAATAATGTATTGTAATGTATATTAAAGCTAGACCCACCACTGCAGTGTTTCCTACCGGCGTACCATGAGAAGCCCTGCACAGCCTGCCACTGTGGAAAAGAGCAGACACTAGAGGTATAATTATGCACATCGGAAAGGCAAGCAGAGGCCATCTGTCAATGTCTGAATCAGTTACCTTATTACCACTGCCTAAAGATATAAAGATGGGAGTGGGAGCTGCTTTCATTAAGGCACATGGTGGCATGCTGCGTTAGACGGCTCCCTACACTAAACTAATTGCAAATGATGACTTGGCGGGCGGAGGAGGAGGAGGAGGAGGAGGAGGAGGAGTGGCCTTACCGTGGTTACCCTCAGAGTGGACAGAGTGTGACTATAGTGATGACAATCAGTCGAGACCTTGTTGTTTCTCTCACTGAAGGAAGTTCAGAAATGTGTTTCAGTTACTATCAAGTGCATGTCATATTTACAGGGTTCTTACACATGTTGACCAGTGGATTTCCAGGACTTTTCCATGACTTTAAACCAAATGTCAATGACCAAACTGAAATCTCGGTAAAAACATGAACAATTTACAACATTTTGTGTATTGAGAGCGTACGCCGGCTTATATTTTGAGCATCTTTCTTTAAAAAACATTAATTATTTCAAACTCGGTGTGATCATGACAAATTTCCATGACTTTTCCAAAACTTTTATGATTTAAGTTTTTTTCCATGACTTTTCCAGGCCTGGAAATGACCTTTTTAAAATTCCATGACTTTTCCAGGTTTTCCATGACCGTAAGAACCCTGTGCATGTCATATTTACAGGGTTCGTACACATTTTGACAGATGGATTTCCAGGACTTTTCCATGACTTTAAACCAAATTTCCATGACCAAACTGAAATCTCGGTAAAAACATGAACAATTTACAACATTTTGTGTATTGAGAGCTTATATTTTGAGCATCTGTCTCTAAAAAACACATTCATTATTTAAAATTCGGTGTAAATGCACATGTGATCATAACACATTTCCATGACTTTTCCAAAACTTTTATGATTTAATTTTTCCCATGACTTTTCCAGGCCTGGAAATGACCATTTTAAGATTCCATGACTTTTCCAGGTTTTCCATGACCGTACGAACCCTGTATTTACATGTAATTTGAATGTTCCACTGCACTTGTTATTGGATGAGAGGAAATACTCTCCTCATTCTCAGTCTGCTGACGAGCGGGTGATGAGAACAGTGGCAGATCCACTCCGTCTGGGCCCTTCTTGCCACGCCCCTTCGCCACTTGTGATTTTTAAAGCACACCAAAGGCATATCCACGACAATTTGACCGTCTGCTTTTCCAGATCTCACGTGTTGGAGGCTTAAAAGAGCAATTGTGTCAAACATAAAAAGGACAAAGCAGCGACAGTCAATGTCACACAAATGACCCTCCTCACCGACGACAATTAGATCGGGAAGCACTCTCCTACACCGACTAATGAAAGTAGTGAGCGCGCAAGTCTTTTTCCCCGACATTCTCAGATCTCCATTTGTGTGCTGCACTCCTAAACAGCAGGTGGAGTAGAAGTGGAAATGAAAGATTAGAGTGTGCCGCCACACACTCCCGCAGCCTGCGGAGGATCTAATTATAGGTGGAAGAAGACGGCCCCGTCCCGCTGACCCGTCACCTGTCGGCCTGCCCATCCTCCTGCTCTGCTGCCCGTATCCCCGCCTCTCCGTATCTGCCTCCGCAGACCGCACCCTTACCCGACGGTCTTCCTCTTCCTCAACTTTCTTTCCCAGATAGCAGCCCTCCTCCCACTCCATCGTTATACAATCGCCCGCATTGTTCTCGCTCTTCCTGTCTGCGTCTGTGCCTCGCCGTTCTAAAGGCTGTGATACATCGAGCCTGGCCGTTGCCTGGGGGGGATTTGCACCTCGGGATCAGTGAGAAGGGCTTACAGAATACACCAGGTATGAATTGCATGTCATTCTGAGACAGAGCAGCAGACAGAAGAAAGGCGGTGAAAGGAGAGTCCTTCACACACCCTGTCTGTGACCGCTCCCTCACCCTGACGCGGCGCTGGCAGGGCTTTCATGGCAGTGTACACTTTTAAATCAGGACATTACATGCGCTGTACTGAGGGGGATTCACCGGGTGATTTGAGATTATTTAAGCTTAGGACCTTAGATCATATACCCTCATTAAAAACGGCTAAACAGAGACATTTAAACAAGGTTCGCATCTCGGAGGCAGACCGTCACTCCTTCACCCGAGGAAGCCGAGACGGTGATCCTCCGTACACCGTCCCCCGGGCCAGGAGGCTTTGCAGAGAAGTCCGATGTACAAACGCGCAAACTCCACCCCTTCAAATGCACCCTAATGTCATCAGAAATGAAGGAGAGCCAAGTGGGGTTTGATTTAAAGGATCGAGCACATCCATCACACGGGATGAAAACAGGAGGCAGACGTTGTTTTCCATGGGAAAAAGACTAGAGAGAGAAAATGACTAAACCAGGGATTCTCCCCGACATCTAATTCACATCAAATGAAAGAGTTAAAACGGGGCTGCGATGAAATGGGACAAAACTTGTTCGCCCCAAGGCTTAAAGAGAGTTCATTAACGTGAGGCAATGACTTACCAGAAAGGCTATTAGACTCCGTTGCGTGCTCTCCCATTGAAAACAGCTTTTAATGTACTGTAACGTGTACAGAACTGCTGTGCTGATTTTTCGAACCCGACATATATTCCGGGCAAGAACCTAATGGGAAATAATGGGAACAAAACACCAGTTAGTATCAATTGAAACTGGACATAATGTTTATGACTTTGCAGAGAGGTTCAGTGAGCTTTACAATCCCGTATTCGCTTCTTGTGAAGTTAGATGTTTAAAGCCAATGAAATAAATTAGTTTGACTATGTCCGATTCCAAAGCTGTGCTGTGGATACTTCACTATAGAATAGAATAGAATAGAATAATAGAAATATACTTTATTAATCCCCAAGGGGAAATTTGTTGACATAGTAGCACCAATAAACTAAACACAATAAAATATAAGTATAAGAAAGAAAGAAAGTGACTGTGCATAAAGTAAAGTGTGCAAAGGGAAATATAAAATACAAAATAAAATAAAATATATATGTATATATACACAACATATATGTAAATACAGAACTGTAAAATTAAATAATATATATATATATAGATAAAGTATAGTATACAAAGTGAAATCTAAAATACAAAATAAAATAAAATATGTATGTATATATACACAACATATGTAAATACAGCAATGTAAAATAAAATAAAATATATATAAAATAGTGTATATATATATATATATATATAAACAAGGCAAATATAAAAAAGACACTGAAATATATATATATATATAAAAAAGACACCGACATATATATATATATATATATATATATATATATATATACACACACACTATCGGGATGTGAGGAGGACATTCTGGCAAGACGTTGAGTTCCATCTGCTAAACTCAGCTAAACACATCAATAGAGATGACCTTTTTGGAGAACTTCTGGTTCTCCTCCATTAGTTGCGTCTCCTTTGGTTGGAAGGATTTGATACCCGCTCTGACCTGGGACAGAAGAAGGAAACAATAAACATGAGCGTGTAACAAACGTCACGTTGTAAGATATTAAATAGGATCCCCTTTTTAACATATTTAGTTTGACTCTTACTTTGTTGTAGATCACTTCCAGCACCAGTGTGAGGGTTCCTTTGGATCCGTTGACCAGGTCTTCTTTCTTTAGGAACAGGCACATCTCCTGCCCACTCTGAACCTTTTAGAATGAAAAGAAAACCGTTGTGTATAGTATATGCAAGTATATGTACGAGCAATTAAATCCCGTCACAGTAGTAAAGTGGTGGCTGATCATGAACACTTACAGTCAGTAATGGAATGGCCACTTTTCCTAAAAAGTTTGGGGCTTTGTCTCCGTTTTCATCAAAGACGGTGAACTCTATCACATCATGAATGTCTTTTATTGGGCTGCAACATAGAAGTCAAGAAACACGTCATTCACATTAAATAATACCACGCACACACACTAAGAAGATGTTTTTTTAACCAGGTGTCCTACAATGTGAAGGCTTTGTTCCAATCCGGGTTGGGCGTCTTGTAGATCGTGTGAGTTTGAAGTTTGCTGTTACAGAGCTCAACGACGCAGAAAGCGTTGCTTTTTCCTGCAAATAGAATAGAATAGAAATATACTTTATTAATCCCCAAGGGGAAATTTGTAGCAGTACAAATGTATATAGCAGCACCGATAAACTAAACACAATAAAATATAAATATAAGAAAGAAAGAAAGTGACTGTGCATAAAGTAAAGTGTGCAAAGTGAAATATAAAATACAAAATAAAATAAAATATATATGTATATATACACAACATATATGTAAATACGGTACTGTAAAATAAAAAAATAAAAAATATATATATATAAGTAAAAAAAAATATATATAAGTAAAATAAAATAATATATATATATATATAACAATTGACAAAATGACAAAGAAGTGTTGATATTTCTTGCTTAAAAAACATAAATACGATGATAGAAAACCAAAGTGAGTAGCTCTAATGATTACCATTGAGGTCCGTGGCATTAAGATCATTTGCCTTTACAACTTTGACTTGAAGGAAGCCAACCTCTCCCACACACTTGTGTGAGTTCTTTAAGCTCTGAAATGTAAAAAGTAGATTATAAAATCCATTTGACATATTCGTATTTCTCAATGAATAAGCCGACACAAGGAGGGTCTCCCAATACTTTGCATACACATTTAAAATAAAGCAAGAGCTAACTTACAAATCTCTCCAATACGGCGTCTCTCTCGTCAGCCTTCTCCAAGAAAGCGGTTTCCATGTCAGAGATGGAGACTCCCCAGCAGGGTCGAAGGGTGACCAGTAACACCAGCCTGCCCTTTCCTGGGTCCAGCACATGAGTGTGGAGCTGCCTCTCATTAAGCTGAAGTCTCAATAGGTCAATCTCAAACCTGAGACACAAAAGGAATATAGTCCCATTGAAACACACGAGGCAAACTGCTTCTGGAGAGGAGCAAATGTGAGCTAAATGTGCACTTCCCAGGGTTCTTACACATGTGGACCAGTGGATTTCCAAGACTTTTCCATAACTTTAAACCAAATTTCCATGACCAAACTAAAATGTCGGTTTATACATAAAAAAAGTGAGAATATTTAAACAATGTGAATTCCAAAGCATACAGTATACATTTAATGAAACAAATGTATTAGAGATAATATTTTATTTAAAGAATAAACATTTGCTTCCCGAGCTATGGCCATCCAACTTTCCAGTTACGGTGCGTTCACTTGCAACGCGGGAAAAAAAGAAAAATGCGGCGCCAGTATGAGAGCGTATGCCGTCTTATATTTTGAGTCTTTCTTTCTAAAACATATGAATTATTTCAAACTCGGCGTAAATGAACAAGTGATTATAACAAATTTCCATGACTTTTCCCAAACTTTTATGATTTAAGTTTTTTCCATGACTTTTCCAGGTTTTCCATGACCGTACGAACCCCGACTTCCTCCCAGGAAATACTCACATCCCCCATGACTCCTCACCCTTCCTCCCTCTCTTGGAGAACATCTCCACTTGCAGAGGTTCCTGGTTATCTTCAAACTGATTGAAATCGAACTGCTCTCTCCACTGCGGATTGGCCTGAACGCAAATGTTCTGAGGGGCAGTTAAGACACAAACTTAGCACATACAGTGAAACACACACACACACACACACACACACACACACACACACACACACACACAAACCAGGGTTCTTACACATTTTGACCGATGGATTTCCAGGACTTTTTCATGACTTTAAACCAAATTTCCATTAACAAACTAAAATCTCGGTAAAAACATGAAAAAAGTATAAAATGTTACGTATTGAGAGCGTACACCGGATTATATTTTGAGCGTTTTTCTTTAAAAAAACATGTTAATTATTTCAAACTCGGCGTAAATGAACATGTGATTATAACAAATTTCCATGACTTTTCCAAAACTTTTACGATTTACGTTTTTTCCATGACTTTTCCAGGGCTGGAAATGACCATTTTAAAATTCCATGACTTTTCCAGGTTTTCCATGACCGTACGAACCCTGACAAACACACGTCAGGTTCAATGCGTGTCTAGACTGAGCAGCTCCTGCATTGAAAGGCGGATTAATTCTTCATTCAGTCCAAGCAGAACGCGGCAGGCTCGAGGAAGGAGAGGCGTGTTATGTGTGTGTGCGTCTCTATTTGCGTGTGCGTGTATGTGTACACCTCAGCAGCCACTCTGGGATTGTAAACACTGACAGCTTCCAATTAGAATCAGCTTTGTCCAACAAACAAACAAGCAGAGAGGAAAGGAGAGAGGTTTACAAAGAAATGACACGACAACACGAGACAAGTGCACCGTAGAATCATCAGGGGGGGGGGGAGACCAAAAAGTACAGGTAGACGCACAAGGCATGCTGGGTATGCAAATGAAGGCAATGAAGCCCGGCACCCGAGGCTCAGGGAGGAGTGAGTGGCAGCCTCGCCCCGTCTAATGAGCTGCCGCTGCCATGGCCCAGTGAGCCAAGGTGGAGGTGAGCCGCTGACAGGCACCTGCTGAGCGAGGGAAGACGGGGAGGTAAGAGAGAGGGGCCGGGAAGAAAGACTTGAAGTAAAAAGACACAGGAGCACGAGAACAGGAAGTGTAGGGAAAGTAGAAAAAGAGAAAGACGGGGTTCGTACACATGTTGACCAATAGAATTCCAGGACTTTTCCAGGACATTAAACCAAATGTCCATGACCAAACTTAAATCTCGGTGTGTATATGAAAACTTTTTTTTTTAAATGTAGTATTGAAACAATGAGAATTACAAAGCATACAATGTACCTTAAATGAAACAAATGGATGAGAGACAATAGTTTGATTAAAAGAATAGACATTACTATACATGTTTATTCTTAGAAAAAACTTATATAAATGTTTATTCTTTTAATCAAACTATTATCCTTAATGTGCAAATCCATCTGTTTGGACTTGGCGTACGCCGGCTTAAAATTTGAGTCTTCCTTTCAAAAACATATGAATTATTTAAAACTTGCGAATATAACAAATGTCCATCACTTTTCCAGAACTTTGATGATTTAAGTTTTTTCCATGACTTTTCCAGGCCTGGAAATGACCATTTTAAAATTCCATGACTTTTCCAGGTTTTCCTTGACCAAACGAACCCTGGAAAAAACGTAATTTTTTTTTTTTTTAAGTCTAACCTTGCTCTTGTACTTCTGATCACCGAGTCGGAAGCGGACGTAAATGTCCCCCTGGCCGTACTGCGGCAGGTCCTGTCCCTCCACCAAGGTGATGCCGACCACCCCGGTCCACATCTGGTTCTTCAGCGGAGTCCTCTGCACCTCCACGGCTCGCGGGGATGGCGTGGCCTGGCTCTGCTGCAGGCCAAAGGTACTGTTAGGTTGTAATAGTTTATTTTGATAACATCTGCAGAGGTCTTACGTTTTAAATGAATACATATAGAAAGATATTATAATAGAAAATATTAGGGAGAATATTGAGATTGTTATAAATGTATTATAAGCATAGGGGTAATGTTTACTCTTTGCAAATGTAAATGGCAAGAATGAATGTATGTTCATGAGAGTGACTGTATGTTAGTGTTATAGATCGACGGAGCCGGTTGAAATCCGTGACGTGACTCACAATAACAAGGGACTTTTATTGTGAAGGTGACTTTAATACTGGAAATAATAGACAGAAATGTTATTGTGAAAATACTTGACCGGAAATGAAGTTCTAACCCCCGGCTACAAAAGACGCGAAGAAGAAGAAGAATCTTTCTTTTTCCACAGGACTCTCGACGCAGAAGGAGGGCGGAGGAGCCGCAAACCGATCACGATGTGAGCCTTGACCGTATCGCCCGAGGAGCGTCTTGCTCCGAGGAAGACCGCATCGCGAGCTTTGATTGTTTGTTTTACACTTCTTGCCATTAAATGTCGATAACTTAATTCACGCGCGTCCGGAAGCCTGTTTTCCACCATCTGAGAAGTGCCCTGTTTCAGAACACCTTACAGTACACGCAGGAAAAAGCCTTTTCTTTCTCTTTAAAGCTCAATGTGTTGTGGAAGCTCGGTGCTCCCCTCCTCTGTTTACCTACTCCCGCCTCAGCCTGGCACCTCATCATGTTCACAGAGTGCATGAAAGTAGGACAAAAGGTACACACTCTACAGCACATCTCTGTTGGAGCGCATTACCACATCTCTACTGACAGGTGAGCCACACCACGGAGGCTCCTGGAGAGCGAGGAAGAGAGGACCGTCAGCGAGCAGCCAGATGTCCCTGGCTGTGACAGTCCCACTCATCACTGGCTCCCAGACTGAGTGTGGGGAGGCAGGACACTTGGCATACTGCACAAGAGACAGCAGGCAGCAGTGAGTAATGATGCACACCGCACAGCTCTCTCTCATCAGCAAATTATGCATACATGCAGGATGTATGGCCAGCATCAGAGTTTAGGGCGTGTTGGCAAATTCATCCGATATTTATCTAACCAGCAACGCAACAAATAGTTTCAACAGGGTTCTTACACGTTGACCCATGGATTTCCAGGACTTTTCCAGGACTTTTCTATGACTTTAAACCAAATTTCCATGACCAAATTGAAATCTCGGTTTAAACATGAAAAAGTGAGAATATTTCATTTAAGTGAGAATGTGAATTCCAAAGCATACAGTATACATTTAATGAAACAAATGAATAAGAGACAATATTTTATTTAAAGAATAAACATTTGCTTCCCGAGCTATGGCCATCAAACTTTCCAGTTACGGTGCGTTCACTTGCAAAGCGGAAAAAAAAGAAAATTGCGGCACCAGTATGAGAGCGTACGCCGGCTTATATTTCGAGTCTTTCTTTCTAAAACATATTCATTATTTCAAACTCGGCGTGAATGAACATGTGATGATAACAAATTTCCATGACTTTTCCAAAACTTTGATGATTTAAGTTTTTTCCATGACTTTTCCAGGCCTGGAAAAGACCATTTTAAAATCCCATGACTTTTCCAGGTTTTCCATAACCGTACGAACCCCGTTTCGACTAAACCTCTATTGAATCTACGGAAACATAAAAGACGTTGTGCATCGGAGGACTCTTTGGAAAAATCAAGGACGAGCCCAGCAAATCATCCACTTATCCTGCCGGGTGTCACGGAGGGAGTGAGAACGCGAGGCCTTGATATGTTTCCATGTTAGAGTTCCCGCGAGGCCACGCGCTGATGGGCCGCGGCTGTAAAAACAAACAGCGGAGAGGTTGTGTCGAGCCGACTGTAATTAAAGAGCAGCGGCGTAATCTGCTCGCGCCTCTTTGATTGCCCGGCTCCTTCGACTGCCCCGGCGACGCCGCTTCAAACGGCCCCGCTACGACTCCCCCGCCACTCCGGCCCCTCCCCCTCGCTGCGAGGTCACAACCCACACTGCCACCCAATCCGGAGGGGATCAAAGCACATCTCAGGGACCCGAGTTAACATGAAATACCACAGGCACAGCCCTATAAATATCATCAGCCCCTTCAAAAGAAGAGGAACAGAGGGAGTGGAGGAGCGATATAAAACAGGCCTCAGCCAAGTCATCCCGAGTGTTTACACATTTCTATCTCAGCGGCCAATAAAACAATTCCACTTAACTGTAAGTGGCCCCTAAAGAGAATCTATTCCTGGTCCTAAAAGGGCTGTGCGATTGCTTCCATATGGTGGGACAGCATGGGGACCAGCGCGATGAGCTCAGACCCAGGTCCATTTGGCTAGTACCTCAGCACTGTCCATCCACAGCTGTGATATTACATCCTAACATCTGGGTTATTGCCCGCTATGCCTGGGAATTATCAGCAGTGCCGATCTTAGGCATCCCACACTGGCAACATGCCTCGAACAGCAGAGTCCCCCTCCCACTTCTCCCATACCCCCCCCCCCCCCCCCCCCCCCCTGTTTGAAACACTATCACACAGCAGAGTTTTACTTAGGCACTTGCCATTCCCTGTCTCCGTGGTGGTAACACAGAGGGAGAAAACGATGTTCGGAAAGAGGGGGAGTGGAGCTGTAAGAGCTGGTGGGTATTCAGCACTTCCAGGATAGGTGTTAAATGCAATAAGATATTGAACGTTTGTCAAAAAATGAAATGGGAGAAGAAGAAAAAATGGCATTGTTACATTGTTAAATTAGCACTGTGATTTAGGCAGCCGAACATTGTGAAGAGTCCCATCACACATTTCTGCCTCCCTTTGAGTATCTTTAACCATCTGTAGTGGATAACCTACAATGTGCATGAAAACGGCTTCCTTCCTTTCTCATCTAATTTCAAATTGAGATTGTCTCCTCGACCATCAAGAGACTGCACAGTGGCAGATGTAGTGACTACATAGGTGTGAATATAAACCCACTCGCGGCAGTGTGAGTCCCACACAGCAATCCTCCATTTCGCTCTGAATCTAATTACAGCTGCAATATATTGAAAACCACTTGAGAGGATATGGAACTTTGTTTACTACAAAACCAAATATCGCTCTATAATATTCATCAAAGGACTCTTTCACGACAACATATTCAGTCAATATTACTATTTAGGTTTTGAGTAGAATGTAATATTGCATCAATTTTTTTCATGGAAAATGATGCCACTGAAAATAATATGCATTGCAAAAAATGCTTCACAATGAAACCACAAAAGAAATCGGCTCTGCAGAAACCAAGGTTACACACAAAAGCCCGAGTCCCGAGCATACACCTCATTCTTTGTTGCACCATAGTACAGTGAGCTACTGCCCCCTAGTGCTTTAGACCGGGGTAACCGGGAGCGCTACCGCGTAAATGACATTGAATCATAGCGGCATTCCGGATACAATTTGGACATGATTAAAGTTAAAATGAACAGAAATGATATACAAATCCACACCTTATTCTTCCTTGGTGGCCATCTCTATGAGAAAGAAAAAAATACATGAATCAGTACAAACAATTCAGGTAAGAACTGTGTCAACAATCTATCAGAAACTCTCTTACAGGGCTTCTCTTGATGGTGGCGTCTCGAAACATTAAGCAGACGTCAACCAGGATGACTCCCATGTCATCTTCTTTGCTCTTTGGATCATCGAGCTGCAACTCCATTTCATAGGTTCTGCGAAGAGACGGGAAGATTAAAACTTACGGATATCCTTACGATGATCTATTAAAACGTGATACAGGGATATTTTCCTCACTTGTACAATTCAAGATTGGTCAGAATTATAGTGCTGGAACCCATGAACTCGTCAGCGGTCCGTTTTTTATTGTAGACCTGCGACAATATTACAAACATCATTAAATAAATTAAAATAAATTGTGAGATAATGTACTTCTATTCAAGCAAACGACTCCTACCCGAACGTCCACGGCGTGCTCTTTGTCTCGGAGGGGATGGGAGAAGGACTCGTTCCACCGCGGACTCAGGGATTTATAAACCACCTTGCTCTTATAGAACTGTTTTCCTTCAAGTTTGAGCTTCACATAAGCATCACTGCTCCCTATAAATATACACAAACAAACAATGGCAGTTTAGTTAGATAATGTTGTGAAACACGACTTGTAAATTACCTCAACCACAGTGTATACACACTGATTTACGTAGAAAAACATGAACACAGTCATTTATAAAAAGCATGTTAACTTTGTGTGGAACATATTGTCACTTTAAAAATGTACACTGTACATGAAAACACGCAACCGCACCACGTACACACCCTTCCCCCATGCTGGTTGTGTGAGATACTGAAATATGTGAGGCGGGGGAGCACCTTACACATGGCAAAAGCATAGGGATGTAACTGTTTGATTGTGAAAGGGTAGAAACACTTGCCAGCATGAGGCAACCAGAAACCAAAATCTAGAAGCAACCAGTGTTAATCTCCCAAGCCTGTTAAGAAAGTCTGTCTGCGAGTGGGGTGGGGGTATGGGACTCCTTTGTTTCTGCAATTGCATGCAGATTGGCCAAAAAAATGAAAGCCAGTCCCATGCCTTCATTTGTATAGGGGAATAAAGGGGGTGCTTGAGAGTGCCTGCAGGGAGGCTTGAATCACATGACAAAGGCCCTGTGGGGATGGGCTGTCAGGCCTGTCAGCTCCCCACTCCAAATGAACATCTCGCAAAGGCAGGCAGGACCCACAGCAGCTCCACCCTGCCAGCCTGTGACAGGGAAACCTCCAGGCAACTTGACAGGAGGAGAATGTGGCAGCTAGCAAGGAGAAAAGCTCTGGCATGACTGAGAACGGTGACGATGGAAATTAATGGGAAAAAAAGAGGAGGACGAAAAACAAAGAGTGGGGGCTGGTGGCGTGGGTCCTTTCAGAATATGTAATGACAATGTATGCCACTGGTGAGCCTTTGGCATGGTGTTGATTGTTGGGCAAACAGTGGAGAGACAGGGGGCGAGTGGGGATTGCATCATCGTGGTGCCATCTTGTCAGGGAAAGTAAGGTCTCAACTAGCAAGGAGCAGGGCACTGAGCGTGGAGGGTCTTCTGCCCCCAAGCAGGGGAAAAACAAAACAGGAAGCGTCATTCCAAGAAGGAAGTCCTTTCTGTTTAGCCGTACCGTGATATCTTAAAACTAAAAGGAGCTAGAGCAAAGCATACTATTTAATATATTGGGTTAAAATGACAAATAGCCAACAGATTTTTCGATTTCCTATAACACAAGAGTGGCGTAGCGTTGACATCAAAAAAATGCAGTTTCCACTATAAGCCCCACGTACAGTTTTAAGATGAATCATGACACCCTCTACACTCACTTCTGTCTAACAGACAACTCAGCTTGATAGCTTCGGTCTAAACCTTTTTTTACTCTGTTTTGCTCTTTAATAACCTGCACACGATCAACTTGCATATCCTTATAGCCCAATGCTACCTCATTTAATTCAATAAAATAAAAAAAACGACAAAATTACACACTTATGTATAAAGTAAGTTAATTTGTGGTGTTGTAGTTTGACTTATTTAACATGTATTCTACCATATTCTTTATATTGCGTATTCTAAAAGATGTATATATTATGTTGCTATGTATAGTGACGGTGTATTTAATGTTGTTGTGCATAGCTTGCTACTGTAATAGAATAATTTCCTAATTTGGGATTAATAAAGTACATTGATCCATCGATGGATTTTCTCCGGCTGTAGTACCTCTTCTGGCCACTCGAGGTCGCTGCTTTCCCAAAGCAAACTCTTCTGAGCCTCAGAGCGGTCAAGCTTCGTTGATTGTGTTTCACACTTTATCTCTCTATCTCTCACTGATCAAAATAATTATAAATGGATAATAAAGTGTTAAAATCTAGACCATCATTAATCGTTCATGCTTGATTCTATATCAGGATATGACGAGAAGAAAGAAAAGAAAGAAAGAAATGTACACTTTTATTTATCCCAGTGGGGAAATTCTTCTCTGCATCTGACCCATCCTTAGTGATTAAGGAGCAGCGAGCTGCAGGGAAGCGCCCGGGGAGCAACTGGGGGTTCAGTGCCATGCTCATGGACACTTCGACATAAATAACAGCCGACTAATAATAATTTCAACACAATTTTTTTTTTTTTTTTGAGAAAGCTGTTCAGCTATGAATGATGCAAGACTTATTATTTGATTGTCAATTAAATCTAGCAAATAGTCTAGTACAAATAGAACTAAAATACTCAGCTGTTTAAATAAGTTCCTTGTACACTTCATAACACAACGTGACTGCTTTAGCCCGTTTTTTGTCATACTGGTCTGACTGCATACCTATCTAGCGTTTAGTTTTTTTTGCATTGTACATACAACACATGAGAATTCATCCTCACAAATGCAACACATGAGTTCATGTTCTTTACACATAACAAACACATTTCCCATATACAACTGTCTACCGTCTACCGTCTACCGTCCACCGTCTACCGTCTACCGTCTACCGTCCACCGTCCACCGTCCACCGTCCACCGTCTACCGTCTACCGTCCACCGTCTACCGTCTACCGTCTACCGTCCACCGTCCACCGTCCACTGTCCGACTGGCTCAATAACCCAATATTTACAAGGTGTATGAACCTGTGGCGTTTCATCTGATCCTCTTCAGCTGGAGCTACAAGACAACTAACAAATAACTGCTCTCCTCTGGAAAGTAAAATAAATCTGATCTGGTATCTTTTGATCTGTTACAATCCACCAAAGTGTTTCCCTCACAATTAAAAGAACAGTTTGATATTAGCTTAAAAAGGGTTAGTAATTATCGTCTCATCCATCTCAGCTTCTTAGTCTTACTGTTAAAGACCAGGACTTAAGGACCACCTGCAGGTTTCTTGACCTACCGGAGCGCTTGTCTCGGATGACCAGGTTCCTTCCCTTCTTGAGGTTGATGCTCAGGAGGTATCTCTGACACGGGTCAGGCGTTTGGACGTCAGGCCCTGCTGACAAAACCTGCATTGGAGACAAACCACACTTATACACTTTCTTATACCAGATACGTGGCTAACTTCAATGAGTAGTCCAGTGAGTGCTCACAGGGTTTTCCAGAAGATCTTGATTTTCATCAAAGAAATCCCACGGTTCACTGGACATCTACATGGAAAAAGGATATAATGACATGTATTATCATAATGCAGCCAATTAATAATAAAGTAGTCAAGCTGAGATGTCTGAGGTAGGCGTGTGTACCGCTTCAATCTTACAAATAGAGTACATCCTTTTCAAACTGCCAACAGCAGTCAAAAGTCAGATATTATCTGACCCTTCAGGTACTTTTTGAAGAGCACTCCCAGCCCATTGTCTTTATAACTAGTAATACAAGTTTTCAATTGGTATCTAAGAGGCATCAAGATATAAGAGGACACACAAGTCTGAGTACCAGCTCCAGCCAATGGCTGTATAAAGTCACATTCCATGTGGTCGCTTCAAATTTAACACCGACCATCCATGGAGGGTTTTAATATGTTGCACCAACAAACTGAAAAGTTACTGTTACAACAGGTTTGTAAACTATGTGTCCATGTAGGTGCTTTAAGGATAAAGTGTAATGAGCCAACAAGCCTGAGTTTGAGGTTTGGAAAAGGAATGCCACTTCATGCCAGGTGTCACACTAGAGGCATGACTATATGCACAACAACTGAAGTGTGTGAACAACCACACCACACCATTTGAAAGTGAAATAAAAGTGTGGCGATATAACCGATGTGAGAATACAATGCATTACATGCTAGACTAGACTAGAGCTGGCATACTTATTATCTAATTCCTATGAGATTAGCACTTCCTACATGTAGTGGCTCTAAAGGTGAGTGAATGCACAGGACTGGATTAGTTTGGATTTGCATTTGTTTGATTTGTTAATATGAATGGAAATCACACATTTTAAAATCGGAATAAAAATATAAAAAATGTAAACAACATTCTACATTACTACATTCTACATTCTACATACTTAATCTGATATTATGTTACATGCAATGTTAACACACTTGTAATAAAACTGACCTCTGTTGTTTCTTCCAGGGCCTCTTCAGACTGGGCTTGTTCGAGCAGAGCCTCTTCGACAGTAAAGTCTCTCATAAAAAAAGGAGAGCAGAGTTCTCGGTCCAGTTCCTCCGAGTCCGTCGTCCAGGGCATGTTGACTTGCTCCTCAGTGGTACTGCCACAGGCAGAGTCCAACGAGTTGCCATCTGCACTCTCCACAGGAGTGCACAGGTTATCTACTATCAGAGATGTAGATGCGGGAGCGTTTACTCTGATTGCTGGATGCGTTCCCTTTTCAGAAGGTGGCTTTCTAGATTTCTCAGATGACGTGGGACTCTTTTCTTTGTATGGGTTTACTTGGTCTCCCATTGAGCTCGCCCTGGGCAACAGTGCATCAACACCACCTGATTGCACTGCGTCTCCGGGGTTGTCTTCAGAGAGACTCCATCTCTTCCCAAGGTTTGGACTTGGTGAAAGTCGGTTGGTAAAAAAAGACCTCGGTGTGGGGATAGGCTCAAAATTAAATCGGTGTGGATTCACCTTGGGTCTTTTATCTACTTGTGCATACAGGCCTTCTGGAATAAAGTTCACGGTGTTCTGTGAGCGCACATTAATCGTACCATCAATTTCCTCATAAACGGTTGACCCCACCGGTGCACTCATTCTATTCAAAGCAGCTTCTACGCGAGTTTTGGGGACTTTGAGTCGACTTTCGGAGACTGAATCATTCAGTTTGTATGCGTAAAGTGATCCATCAGCAATCGAGCCACTTGCAACAGAATCAGTATCGCTCAGACCAGCGGCTATACCGTAGGAGCTGGAATCATAGGGAGGAGACACCAGGTGGCTGTCAGAACACCGTAGGTCTGGTACAGAAATACTGCGCCGATGGGCCAGCTTCCTTCCCCGCCTCAAGTTCTTCTTCCCCGGCTTCTTCAGGTTGGCCAACGTAGCTTTCAGATTAAAGTTATCCAAGAAGGTCTTTTTCTTGAAATCCATCTTGAATGCTACCTTTCAGATGAAAAAAAAACAGTACGATCAATAGCCCATCTTTTTCTTTACATGTATCAGGGTTCTTACACATTTTGATCAATGGATTTCCATGACTTTTAACCAAATGTCCATGACCAAACTGAAATCTCGGTATAAACATGAACAAATTAGAAAATCTTGCATATTGAGAGCGTACGCCGGCTTATATTTTGAGCGTCTTTCTTCTGGAAATGACCATTTTAAAATTCCATGACTTTTCCAGGTTTTCCATGACCGTACTGATGTATACAGGCCAAAGAAAATGCAGCAAGGTGTCCTATTAGCCGTAGTCTCAGTAAAAGTGATCTTTGGCCAGACAGCCAAATGTACTAGAAGTAACCACTGATTGAACACATCTTCAAAAATAATTCAGATTTACATTTTGAGCCTAATTCATTACTGTATAGCGATTCAAGTATAGCAACACAGTGACAGATTAAGCACATCCGAGGGGTTGTCCCCACACAGACGATAGTAAAGACATCTCTGTAGTTTGTTTGCCATCTGAATCTGTAGCCAGGACAATTTGCGGGCTTAATCTACTGTAATAAAATCAAATAATTGCGACAGGATAATATCTGATCTTACAAACATTTCTGAATAGACTTCTCCTAAATTATTTCCAGGAGTATTACAACATAATGTAGACAACAAAAAGCAAGATACGATACCTGTTAAGTCGACCTCTGCCGTGACAAAGCCACACACTGAAGTCAGTCTCCAACCAGAGTGGCAGTGAAACTGCGAAGAGGAAGCTCTACCATCCTAACTAGGAAATCAAAAAGGTGTTTGAGGCAGCACAACAAACACGCAGTGTTCTTTCCTGCTTGAGGACAACTATGAAGGCAGGTGACTGGTGACGAGGTTGAACTGGGTGAAACTGGTCTATCCAGTCACACAGGGTGAGTTTCAACGACTCAGACAGTGTGACGTGTTGAGTCCTACCCACGCTTAGTAATGTCTTGAGCTACATACAGCCGGACTTTCATTGTGATTATGACAACTACTATTTAATACATAAAGACACAGTTCCTGGAGATTAAATGAACAGTGAATCACCGACACAACACCACGGTGAAACAGTTCAGCTCAGTTTGCTTACTGCCGGCCTGTCAGCATGTTTATTATTGATTTGAATATTTATTTGCATGTGGGAGGCTATTTGTCTGTTTTAAGACTTTACAGACATTACACTTCCTCTAATACATGTTCTCTTATAGCTCCAAGTATTGGAGAAAAATGCTTAATTCCATAATCTACCCTAATTCTACATTACAACTGTCCTTCTTATCTGTCCAAAACGGTCCCAAAATACAACTGATGGATTCTACGACATGACGGAGGCATATGAAATGTTGGCTATCTGTTCCGTCTTATCTCGTCTCTGATCTTCGGCTCTGATCTGGCAGTCGGTGGTTGCCTTGTCATACCAAACTCCATTTCTTTCACACAGCCCCATATTTGTTTACAGAGGAACATGGTTTAGCCTAAGCTCGTCAAAAGTGAGCATTGGTGTTTGCAAAGTATAAACTATAGCTTTCTGTCCACACATCGAAGCTAATGCAACAGACCCACTGGCGTTCCCTCTCGCTCTCCTTGTCTGTGCCTAACAGCGGAGACTATACGACAACAGATGTGTTTGAGTCTGGACTGAGTCTTGTTCAATATTTGCCGACGTCTTAAGGAGATCAGGCCCACATGAAAGAGCCCCGACTTGGCTCCCAGTTGAAAGGCAGGGCTGGGGCTCTGAACAGGGCAAGCCCCTATGGCAGGTGGCCTGTCACCCTCCTCCTCACACAACTCAAACAGACCCAAACCCTGCTTGGTTACTCCAAACATGCACACTGGGCCCGGTCCAGACTGCAGCACAGCTGGTTTGATGGACCGGAAGCCAAGTACATGCACTCGGGGACGAATCTACTGAGTGATGCACATGAACAGCTCACGCACACAGCACTGAACTGAACGGCTAGTGCTGTGACGTCATGCAACAAACACTATGTGCATTCGCAGCAATGCATAGTGCACTTTATACACTATTTATACACTATCTGTGCAATATTGTCATTTTGTGTGCCTTACTCTTGTGCAATACCATTTTTTGTCACTTATTTGTAAACTGTGACTTAGTTGTATTTATTTATTTCTTACCTTGTTAATTTGTTTTAGTTTGGAGGACCCAGCAATATAAGCATTTCATTGTACAAATAACTTGTTATATGTGCACATAACATAAAAAAAAATCTTGAATCTTGATGCAAGGCCTTCTCACCCGTTTGTCTAGTTGAGTTTTCTACTTCATTTATATTTGAGTTCAAATGTATATTGACAGGGCTACTTAATTAAGAGGAGCACAACCACAACGGAGAGAAATGATAATTAGGCACGCACAAGCAGTGCAATTTGCGTTGCATAACAAGTAGCTAACTGCTTTGAATAAAGTTGACTAGCGTGAACTCGACAAAGTTAAAGTTTGGGAGTTTTTAGTTAATGCATTACATTTCATGAGCCTTAACGACGTGCCTCACCTTTGAAGAGCAGCTTACAGGTTCAACAGACGGACAGTTGAGCTAAGCTACCTGTAGTAACGTTAACTGTTAACCTTTAGCTAGTTAGTGGTTTACCAACCTACCTTTAACTCAGCGAGCAAGACGCACGAGGCCACCGACAGCTCGGTGTCATGTATTGTGCGACAGTGCCACCTGCTGGTGAAGCTGAGGAAATGCACGAGGTCGTCTTTCTAAATCTGTTCTAAAATGAAATATCACCGTATTGTCATATGCGAAAACACTTTGGTCTCGACTGTATTTGTTATGCATCTGTATAGCCATCTGTATTATTTTCAGTACAAAAATAGGCTAAACCAAACAATAAGTTCATTCCATTAACTTCAAATTAACAAAGACGTATTTGTCACTTTAAAGTTTGTGAAAATATTTTAGGTTTAGACAAAGTAACGATGTACATGTATTCAAACCCTGTAGTTAGGTAACAATTTAAGGTATTTGAGAAAATATTCATGTTATGGTACTATTCAAAACATCTGAAACTACCCATCGATATAGGCGTATGTATAAATTAGTTAAAATGAGCTAAACCATACAATAAATTCATTCCACTAGCTTCAAATTAACAAAGATGAATTTGTCACTTTAAAGTTTGTGAAAATATTTTAGGTTTAGACAAAGTAACGATGTACATGTATTCAAACCCTGTAGTTAGGTAACATTTAAAGGTATTTTAGAAAATATCCATGTTATGGTATCTGAAACAACCCATCGATATAGGCGTATGTATAAATTAGTTAAAATGAGCTCTCTCAGATTGAGTTTAGACATCAGCACACTGCTGAATGCCATAGTATAATAATCCAATAATATAATTTAGATGGCAAAGTATTACTCGTATAACGACACCTCCTTATTTTTTTACATTTCAATAATACAATTTTATTTAAAGACTTTTGCTTGTAATACAATATTAAACACTGTAGTAGTTTTATTTGAGCACTTCTCCAACCACTGGCTGCTACACTGCATGTATGCTATTAATCCAGCATGTCTGAAATAATTACAGTAAATATAGAAAGCATGTCAAAGAATTGTCTCACATAAAGTCTGAGAGGAAGACCTTCACCAATGGCAGCAGCCTCAGTGCACAGCTGATGCACACAATGAACAGAAATGCAGTTTCTAGACTAAATTCAAAGATGAAAAGACATTGAGTTCAGATTGAGCATACACTGAGGTGTTTAATAAAGTTGACAGTTTCTACTGTTTGGGACTTCACAGGAGAACAAATTCTATGCAAGAGTTGTTTACTTCATTTTATACAGAATAAGAGAGATAACCTAAATTACACATTAAAAGCCAATATTTGTACTTTTGTGATGAATACAAATTTTGTACAACAATATCTAGCATAGTATCTTAATTGTTTAATAAAAAGTTCACTTGAATATTTATTGTATGATGAAAATAAAATAACACATTCAAGGGAAAGAAAATGTTAACTTAAAATTTCTTTCAATTTTGAAACAAATAATTTCAATATTGGCAACAAAGTCCAGCTTGTGCCGCCAAACGGTCTGAGCAATCAAACCGAAAACAGCTTCTTTAGTTAAGTGAACTATCAACTACAACCACTTACCAAACACATAGTTCTGTTTATAAAAGCCAAGAAGCAAAGCAGTGTCCTTTTACACAGCAAAGTGAAGAAAGTTCTCTCCGGGTTGATAACCTTTTTCTTTCACATTCATCCGTTGTGCACAATTTCAACGTGGACCAAAATATCAAAGTGAAGTGTATCGCCGTGCATTCACCGGGAATTTTTCTTATGTGGGTCTTTTCTGAGAAGAGGCAGGTCTGGTTACGTTTGAGTGATATCTGCATTGTCTTTTTTCTTCTTTCTAAATAAAAATGGTAAGTATCATCTTTCTTTGGGATAAGGCATTTCCTAACTGTGCATATAGACCGACAAACTACAAAACTCCCTGATGTGTTATCAAGTGCTAAAGTATGTGCTCAACTACGAGGTGGTGCCGCCAAAACAGGCAGACTATTTTTGTTGTAGCCATTTATTATTGCTATTTTCACCTGCTTTGTTAAACTTGATTACATTATGGATCACTACATATTATGTAAAGTATGTCTACCAATGTATATGAACGTGAAGAGATTGCCCCGGGGGTATCCAAATCAATCGTTTAATCAAATGTAATGCGTGTAACTCCAGGTGTGGCACTACAGGATAAGAGGCTAACAGTCGATCCTCAGATGCTCTTCTTCCTGATGCCCTGTGGACTGAACGTGATGACATCATATTCTGCACATGGGGCTAAAGCTGCATAGATCCTTACGCTTGTATATTGAGAACGACCATGGAGCTGATGATGGGGCGGAGAAACCTCAGAACACACAAGATGCGTCCCGGTGAACACAGAGCGATATCTTTCGCGTACGGCAAACTTGTCATATAAATGTGTGCAATCCAGCGGTGAGATGGGGGGGTCGATGACATTGCGTCTCTGATTTAGCTGCGGAATTATTTGCTCCTGTGATGATGAAGAAGAAAACAAGTCACAGCCTTTCTTTTCACTCCCTCCCCGTCTCTGCACGTGGTGATAAAACCGCCGCAACACCTTCTTCAACGCCTTCAGATTTTCACTTTCCCGGCTCCCAAAGCCTATAGTAGTCTTACTAGTACTCTACTAGGGCATTGATTATAAGATACACTTCATTTCTGGGGGCCAATTAAGGAAACACATAAGTATTTTGTACATAATCAGGACTGACTGCGATATTTACAACCACATATGTATGCACAGGCATGATCAGGTGTGTGTGAAGGTCAGCAGCCACTTCTGCCACGTTTTGTCTTCTGCTTTAAATCGGCGAAGCATTGACAGGATAGTGGAAAGAACTTGAGAGATGACAGTTGAGCTACATGCAATAACAATGGATTATTCGTCAGTGTGGGGCTGGGACCTCGGGGGTGAATTTTGGCAGTGCATTTAGCAGCTGCTGGTGTACAACTACAATAGGAGGGAAGAAACACTCGTTTCCTATAGCCTTGTGATCATCCTTCACAAGATAGAGAATAGTGGGACTTCAACCTCACAGCGTTGCTCTTACAATGTATTCAGGACAAACGGTCATCACTACAGGGTTCTTACACATGTTGACCAGTGGATTTCCAGGACTTCTCCATGACTTTTAACCAAATTTCCATGATCAAACTGAAATAACATGAACATTTTTAGAAAATTTGGCGTATCGAGAGCGTACGCCGGCTTATATTTTGAGCGTCTTTCTTTAAAAAACATTAATTATTTTAAACTCGGCGTAAATGAACACGTGATTATAACAAATTTCCGTGACTTTTCCAAAACTTTTATGATTTAAGTTTTTTCCATGACTTTTCCAGGCCTAGAAATGACCATTTTGATATTCCATGACTTTTCCAGGTTTTCCATGACCGTAAGAACCCTGTCACTAATAAAGAAAGAGAAAGCAAATTCAATTCAATTCAATTTAGATGAGATTACAGTAAAATTAACAAAATAGCAAATATTGACCAGTGAATGATCTACTTTTTACGGTATACTCTTGTAAACTCGGCTGAAATCCACAAAAATATACTTTTCTTGAAAACGGTGTTGGTACAGTACTTACAGTATGTACTCACACCCTGGTGATATATATTAAAGTCGCTATATACACAACAAAAGAAAATGTTTGGCTCAAATTATCAATTATACAAACAGAACAGCAAATGTTCATGGCTTTAGATATCGATTCACGATCTGGTTTATATGACTTTACACTGTTTGCAATAAAGCACAATAAAAAATAAAACTGATGACAGAAATGGTGCTTTGAGTGACTTGTAAGGAAACTGTAGCAACTGTACAAAACAACACAAAAGAACAGCTTTGGCTTATATTACTGATGAACTGTTACACAAATGTGAACATGTTGATTTTCTCACCAGCTCAACTGGACAGGTTCGCATTATCTTAATTGCACATTTATATATCCTACTCTTTTAAATTATAAAATGAATAGTATGTCATTATTGCAATAAATTCAGTTGCTATTTAGTTTTTTACCTCCAGTAAAAAACGGTATGTTTTCATTTTTTCCATTAAAGTAGTCTCAACTGTTATTATTTACTGTGTGATCCAATTTCCTGTGTAGTCTTAATTAACTTGGTGTTCTCTGTATCTCCTGAATCAATAACTTACAAGAGGCCACTTGAGATAAAGGTCTTGTGTGGTTACAGCATGATTTTAAAAGATAGTTCTTGCAGTGAACATCATATGTAAGGGTCCTCCGCCTGAAAGCAACACAACTTTCTCTGATTGATTGCAACTTGCGAGCACAACAGCAATACAGCAACTACATGTAAGTGTCTGACTAGACCAGTGACTACAATAACCTACCGCCTATTGTTTAACAATTCCCATTGAACATCTCTCTTCAGCAAACGCCATCTGAATTGCACCAAGTACCTGAAACCAACTGCTTGTGCATAATAATTCAGAGTCTTTTTTTAAAAATCTTACTGTATCAGTTTAAGAATTTACTTTTAGATATGTCCTGACACGTCTTATAACATTTGCCACTCGGTCGTCTTTACAAATTGAAATGGAGTTGAATAATAGTATCATAATGATAGCTTTAAGGACCCTCGCTCTCTCTCTTTTATCTCCACGTCTAACCCCTCCCCCCCCCTCTCTCTGACCGACTGGAGGCTTCAGTGGAGCTTTTCTATGTCACCCATGTGTCCATGCGCAGGCGCTTGACCGAGGGGCTCTCCCTGTCCTCGGAGCCGGCGGGGGGGCGGCCCAGACCCAGCGGGGAGTGGAAGTCTTGCCGGTGGTCCTCGCGGTCGCTGCCGTCGTACGAGCTGCAGGAGGAGCTGAGGCTGTCGGCGGGCGACCGGCCCAGGACCTCCTGCCGGCCGGAGCCTTGCTGCTGCGGCTGCTGATGGGGGAAGCAAGACGGGGTGACGCGCTCCCGTGGCGGCGAAATGGGCTCGGACTTGATGTTGATGCTCTGGCTGGTGTTGATGGAGAGGTTGGATCCCTGAGGTAGGTGACCTCCACCACTGCAGAGAAGATAAAGATGACAATTTGAGCTCGGTCGGGGAAAAAAACGAGACATCGAAACGCGAGACGCCAGGAATATGTAATGAATGAATGAATGAATGAAATATACTTTATTAATCCCCAAGGGGAAATTTGGTGACGACAGAAGCAGCACCGATAAAACTAAACACAATAAAATATAAGAAAGAAAGAAAGTGACAGTGCATAAAGTAAAGTGTGCAAAGTGAAATATAAAATACAAAATAACATAAAATAAAAGATATATGTATATATATACAGCATATACACAACATATATGAAAATGTAAATATAAATAAAGCACTGTAAAATTAAATAAAAAATATATATCTGGATAGTGTGCAAAATGCAAGTGTGTGTATGAGATGTGCGATTCGGCACGATATCGCAGAGCACAGTGGGTGTTGCGTTTATGTGAGGGCGTCTGGAGAGTGTGCCTTTGTTTGGAAGTGTGTTACTCACACCAAAGAATTAAGAGCTGCCTGGCCCAGTTGATGCTGTTGCCATGCCGACATGGAGCCCAGTGAGAGCCCGGGAGAGCTGAAGCCCTGTAGGGAGGAGATCTCCGCACTGCTCAGGGAGAACTCTGGAAGAACAACAACAAGCCCAACACTGTGAGAACTTATTTCAGCTACGACACCATGTGCCACTGAGAAATGAGCAAGAGGCGACAGCGTGTAGTCCGGTAGAGGCGCTCGTCTTCAGTCAGAGGGGAGAGGAAGGCCAGACTCACCAGCTGGGTTGTAGGAGGTGGGCATGCCGGAGTAGAGCAGTCCCTGTGGGGGTAGGCTGGGGGTGGTGACAGACACTACCGGAGTGGCCAGTGGCTGGGTGGAGTGGGAGCCGCTTATCCTCTGGGTGTTCTGCAGAACACAATAAAACAACAAGGAAAATGGATGAACATCAAATATAACACAACAACAAAAACACACTCTAATAGTTAGGAATGGACACACTGTCTTATCATTTAAGACATTTAATTTAGAGCAATGTTTTAAATTGGCACATTGCTTAAACGGGTTAACTGTTTAATTTTTTTATTTTTATTTTTAATGTGTAATATTTATTATGCTTGCTATGTTATGTGTTTTTTTTTATATATATATATATATATATAAATAAAAAAAATTATATATATATATTATTTATGTGTTGTTTATATTGTTTTCTTCAATGATGTGTACACACTATATGTATATTGTGTATGTAATCTGAGTAATGCTATAACAAAGGCTACCACCAGGTGGCGGTGTCGCTCCATGGAAGTCAATATTCTGATCGATGTTTGTGTTTTTACAAACAGTGGAAGAGACGTTCAATAACTAATGTACTTTTTATGGGATTGTATGATATCATCCAGCTATATTTCACTTAATACATGTGTATAAATAAAACAAACAGAATTTATCCCAAAAATAATGATCACAGGCTTTAAATGATTTAAAAGATTAAAAGATTTCAGTAATCACATTAAATATATATTTGAAAGAGACAGAAGTAGTCATCACAAGAACCGACATGCAGCAACAGACACAACACATCATTTCACATCATCACTTTGTAAGATGTTAAGAAGACTATAACTGGATTAAAACACAGAGTATCACTTCAGTGGCTCTTAAATATCTTATTATGGTACTTTTGTAGTTTGACTATGTTGAGGAAATGTTACTTTCTGTATTCTTGTTATTCTTAGTTTGTACTCTAGGTTGAAATGCACTTATTGTGAGTCTCTTTGGATAAAAGCGTCTGCTAAATGACATGTCATGTAAAGTAAAAAGAACGTTGTTTTCGGGATAGTCCAGCAATCAGTTTTACAATCAAATCAACAACTCTCAACTGAGGATAATCCCAGAGTGACGTGGAGTAAAGCTGCGACGGTTTCTAGTGCAGTGGCCGCATGCAGTCCACACAAACGCACACCTACGCAGCACGGTGGGGTCATGCTGCAAACACACACTCCAACTCCACTAATCAATGCAGTCACAGTTTAAAACAATTGATCAGAATACAATGTGATAAACATGTGCAGCTGCAGCGGTTACATGTGAAGCAGCTTTGCATCTGGAGCTAGCCGATGGTTTCCTTGCATTGTTCTCCAGCAAGATGACTTCACCAAACCCCAAGTATCTCACAGCATGATGTCATTCACAATGATGTCATCTTCCCGTCTTAGGAACACTATTAATCATTGAGACTGTTGCACGACACCTTTTTTATTCTTAAATTTTTCAGATTATGCCTACAATAGTAAAAAAAAGAGTATATTTTTTAATTAGCACACAGCTTCCTCTCTCTCTCTCTCTGACTCTCACACGCTTAGTTTCTCTCTTACACACTCTCTCGCTCTCTCTCTCTCTCACGCACACACACACACGCACACACACACTCCTGGTGGTACATGACTAACGTTGACGTGTTGGGAGCGGAGCAGCCAATTTAACAGGCTGAGGCAATTTTCACAGGCCAAGCCCAAAACATGCAGTGACAAAACATTTTATTTATTTATTACTGCTGGCAGCTCTAAGAGCCAATCTCCGTTTTTTGAGCGCCGCCTTCGGTCTTGCACGTGTGCGATTACCGGAAGCGTGTTCACATTTCAGCCATTTGCCCCGGCATTTATCAAAACTCACCAAATCCATTTCCTCCTCCTCCGACTGCCCTCGACAGAAGAGAAGAAGAGAAGCAGAGTTACAGTGAATCTGTAAATCGCTCTGGAAAACTGTGCCAGCTATCTAGATTTGACAGTAAAAGGGGCATTCAGGAACACAACAGTGTGCACGACTTCTCCAGTCATTGTGGAATCACACACGTCTAAAGTCTGTTGTTAGTCGTAAACCGTTTCTTTGCAAAGCGCAGGCGCCCGATGAGCTCGTCTTTCCTGAGGGCGACTCAGACACTGGGCTCTTTTAAGACTGGCCTAAAAAACGTTTTATTCAGGAAGGCATATTTTTTTACCTTGAGTTAATTTATTGTCAGCCATTACATTCTTCTATTTTTTTTTTATTTTTTTTATTATTTTTTTTGTTCATGTTGCTTTTAACTATGTTTTAATCGTTTTTATTTGTTTTTACTATCTGTGTGGCACTCTGAGATTCTTGAAGCAAGAGTGCGCTAAAAATATAATGCATTATTATTATTATTATTATTATTATTATTATCATGTAAATGAAGGGCAAATAAGCAGTCGTATCCCGGACAAATGACGGTGAGAATAGGAAATAGTATGGATTTGTTCTGGATATTGATAACACTAATCTGATCCTGAATGTGAGACTGCATTTATCTCTGAACCTGGAATTACATATGAAGCTTCTTCGCTGGTCGCAGGAACGTCCGCAGAGTACTTAGTCGAGGAGAGCGTTTCACAGGGTTGGTACACATGTTGACCGATGGATTTCCAGGACTTTTCCATGACTTTAAACCAAATTCCCATGACCGAACTGAATTCTCGGTGTGTACATGAACATTTTTGAAAATGTAGTATTAAAAAAATGAGAATTACAAAGCATACAATACACCTTAAATGAAATGAATTACATTATCACGACCGCTTCCTGAGCTACTGTTGCTACGGCCGGCGAACTTTCCAGTTAAGGTGCGTTCACTTGCAACGGGAAAAAATAATAATTACGCCGATAGTATGAGAGCGTATGCCGGATTATATTTTGAGCGTCTTCCTTTCTAAAACATGTGAATTATTTTAAACTCGCCGTAAATGAACATGCGATTATAACACATTTCCATGACTTTTCCAAAACTTTTATGATTTAATTTTTTTTCCATGACTTTTCCAGGCCTGGAAATGACCATTTTAAAATTCCATGACTTTTCCAGGTTTTCCATGACCGTACGAACCCAGATTTCAAATCCTCCCCGAGCTGGAAGAGCCACCGCAGCCCGTCTCCCATCTCCTCTGTGCTGTGGGACGTACTGCGACCGGGCCGGGCCCGTCTTAATACCCACACTCGATCAATAGCGGCAGGAAGACACGACAAGGGCGACAAGATATTATCTGGCTCACACCCTGGGCCCCTGATTAAGTCTTCATCTCCACTCTGTCACACTGAGATGTGATTAATTTAATACCATTATGGCCTAATGACAGGCTGTCTGCAGACCCTCCGCAGCCTCTCCCGCTCCGAAAGTACCAGCAGCGCCTCTCGGCCTGACCCGTTTCAGACCTCTTACGATGCGACATGTGCCGCTCTCCCGGTTCCAAGCCGACATTCGTAACACACGGCGTTTAGAGACGGCTCCCGGCTACTTGAAGCACCCACAGTAACCCACGGTGTATTTACCAAACACAATCATGTTCCTGGAGATGCTCCTGTTGCTGACAACATCAGGAACATGCAAAGTTGGAAAAGGTACATTTGCTGGCCGGCTGTCTTAAAAACACTTACAGTTTGTTCTTTAAAGCCCCACTATGTAGTTTTTCCCTTGTAGCGCCCCCTTATATTTTATATTTTATATTTATATTTTATTTATTTTATTTATTTTATTTATTTTATTTATTTTATTTTAATTTAATTTTACATTGCTGTATTTACATATATGTTGTATATATATATATATTATTTTATTTTGTATTTTATATTCACTTTGCATACTATACTTTATGCACAGTCACTTCTTTCTTATATCTATATTTTATTGTGTTTAGTTTATCGGTGCTCATATGTCAACAAATTTCCACTTGGGATTAATAAAGTATATTTCTATTCTATTCTATTCTATTCTTCAGGTATTTAACGTGGGGGGTAGTGAGAGTTTTCCGTACATACGGGTACTACAGCCTGGGAGCGGGCGGCTAAAAAGATCTAACGTTCAGCAGTTTTCTGGCCACACACCCCCGATGGCGGAGGCGCAAATCAACATATCAGAAGTCTTTGTAGCGGCACCATTTCTTTCAAGCTGTCATTTTAAGGTAGGAAAAGTGACATAGTGTCGCTTTAACAGTTCAGGAGAGTCTAGCTTGGCCTCAGGTGTTCTCTGTGGTCAGAGTGCTGTGCCCCTTCATTATCACAGTTGGAGAAAGCCCCTCGTGTGCATAAGTGAGTGTGAGTTATGACACCTAGGTTGCAGATCCTTGGCTCTTGACAGAAGAAGAATACAGCAGGAGAAGAACGCTGCTCAGGTGTGGCCTGCTCTCCCTGTGCGCGAGTCCCACTTGGCAGATGAACAGCATGCGACACGTCCGTGTGATATTATCATCATTGTGACTCCTGCACCTCGAGCTCATCACTCTACATCCAGACTGTTTGCTGTCCTGGCTCCTGATTGGTGGAACCAGCTCCCCTCTGACATCAGGACAGCAGGAAGTCTCTACAGCTTCACCGGAAACTGAAAACGCACCTTTTCTGACTATATCTGGATTAAAACACAGATTTGCACTTCAGTGGCTCTTAAATATCTTATTGTGGTACTTTTGTAGTTTGACTATGTTGAGGAAATGTTACTTTCTGTATTCTTGTTGTTCTTAGTTTGTACTCTAGGTTGAAATGCACTTATTGTAAGTCTCTTTGGATAAAAGCGTCTGCTAAATGACATGTCATGTAAATATAAACAATTCATATATTGCATTTGGGAGGAGTGTTATCTGCACTTTTCTGATAGTTTTAATGAACAGGATAAAGAAATGTAAATTAACTAAGAACTGAGTTGGTGAGCCACTATGCGTTTGTGTTTATCTGCCGCACTAAACACATACTTTTCAGTAAATGCCTTATAGCTACATTTAGTATTTGAATGTTTCTGACATTTTGGGTCAGGTTGGAGCTCATGCGATGCGTGCAGGCAGCAGGAAGCCTGCGTCGTAGTTTGCACTCTAGGTTGAAATGCACTTTTTGTAAGTCGCTTTGGATAAAAGCGTCTGCTAAATGACACGTAATGGAATGTAATATCCGAAAAACAGTCGTGGCAAAATGTTGCAAAACATTCTGCCGGTAAAGCCGAGATGAGACTAAACACAGCTCTGATCCGCCCTGCAGCAGAGGTACTTAAAGGTCCTTTAGCGGGGGATACTGGTGTGCAGCGGCGTGCTCCGTACTCACCAGTGGGGGCATCATCCCTTTGCTGGATGGGGGGATGACCACCCGTAGGTCTGGCTTGCGGCCTCCCATCCCCATGTTCCCTCCAGGTGGCGGTGGAGACTTGGTGGGCATGACTTTCCCCAGGCCGTTGCCGCTGGGTGCGCTGAGGACGCCCGGGGAGCCTCTGGGGTTAACGAAACCGTTCCCTGCAGATGTGCACAGCGACAGAAACACATCATGAAACCACGGACCGTGACTGACAACACTCGCAGTCATCAGGCGAACCTCTCGCACGGCGTTGTTTCCCAGCTTGCTGCAGCATGCAGCGTTAAGTGTTTCCAACCCTCTGGGAAGTTTTAATAGACTTGGATAATTATCCTGCACATTTACAAAAATAAAATGTCCATTTCAAAATTGATGAGCCCTTTATTTTTATTGTGAATGATTACATCAAAGTCAATTCTTTGCGTCTTGGGACGAGGAGCAGTTCACTGACAAATGTACTGTGACTGCTTAAAAGAAATCGCTGCCATTACAGTTGGATAGAAAAACAATAAAGGATCTGTTGGTGTTGTTTTTACACTGTGCACACAAACAACAGCAAAGTGCAAGACACACTTTACACATGCATACCTTGATGCGCACGAGTCATTTCCTTTCTTAGCAAAGAGATTAGTCCCCTCCAAAGTATTTTAGGAACTCTAACCTATCACTCCCACTCTATTGCTGGACAACCATCCCATGCAAAGGGTGAATATTGATCTGCACTGCACTCATTTAATTTAATTTAATTTACACTACGCACATACACACTTTGCATTTTGCACACTGTCTATATATATATATATATATATATATTTTTTTTTTATATATATTTAATTTAATTTGACATTGCTGTATTTACATATATTGTTGTATATATACATATATATTTTATTTTATTTTGTATTTTATTTCACTTTGCATACTATACTTTATGCACAGTCACTTTCTTTCTTATATTTATATTTTATTGTGTTTAGTTTATCGGTGCTACTATGTCAACAGATTTCCCCTTGGGGATTAATAAAGTATATTTCTATTCTATTCTTCTATTCTATATTATCAGTGGTTGTGGACAAAGAACCATTTTCTTTGAGACATACTCCAAGAAATGATAAGAACTTTTTTTTTTTTCAAACACAGGAGTCAGGGAAAGATAAATGTTCATGTTTTAGTCGACCTCCAGTATTTATTTTTCGATTGAAAGCTACTGTGAGTCGGTCTGAACCAGGCGGGATGCTGCAGATTCCCCACTAATCCCCACTGAACTGAAGAGAAATGAGTTGTAAAATAAGAATAAAGAATGCCACATTTCAAGTGCGCATGGATTTTAAGTAAAAAACGACACTTTTATGTTTAAGTCGTGAAAACAAAGGGATAACGGGTATAATGACGTCTAGCGCTGCATCAACAGATCAGTAACACTTCAACAAGTGGCGGCCTTCTCCATTGTGCTCGGCGTGTCCCAGTGAAACACAAAGTGTGTGCACCATGAGTAGCCTCTCGCTCGGGAACATAATGGAACAATAGCCCGTCTGACTGCAGATAAGGACGGCAACAATTCACGGTCAAATAAACAGTTATGAAGCCGACAATAGTATCTCCCAGCTGAATCAACAGTACGTACAGGCAGCTAGTGCTTTGATCAGAGAACACTTGGCTGCTGCAAGAAAACAATGTTTACAGAATTAGCAGAGTAAATGTCCAAGGCCCTAAAAATAGCAACCCTGGTTAAAAGCAGTGGAGATGTCATTCAGTGGGCATGCCATGTTGGTGCAAATAGACTGTCACGTAAAGGAATTGGTTGAAGCTTGGCAATACGGCAAGTTAGGACTTTCCAATAACAATCAGGGAGCGCTGATGTAGTGCTTGTAACAGAGACTCTGCGTCACGAGCAGCGATCAACAGCTGTGAGAGACTCCCGAGCTCGGCTTGTTTTCCTTTGGCACGCTGGAGTCTTGTAAATGCCATTAGGATCATGAAGAGGAGGCTGAGGAACCGTAGTTTCCTTTATCCGAATTCTCTGATTTGTGCATGTTGTCAAGATAAAGTGACGGAAACTAAAGTTACCAACTGAATCTTTAGTAACGTTGGGATGTTCCATTCCTTGACCCTGGTTTCCCCTGTTTTTGTGTCAAAGTGACTAATGGGGACAACCATTTTTGAAACTGGTCCAGTATTGAGCCACAATCAGTGCGTTTACATGATGGTATAATTTGAATCTTGCTTTAGTCGGACTATGCTATCTTGTGGGGGATCTTCTATTATCCCAATATACATGGCAGTGAGTTATTTGAATCATTGGCCGAAAGCATGTCACCTCCGATACCACAGGGGGCGCTGTTTTCACTACAACTCCAGGGCTCAAGTTTTGAAGACATTGGTTCATTGGTTGCTGGATTAAATGTTACCCAGATACAACAGATTTTGTTCTCATTGGCTGTTGTGTAGCCCATTTCCTTTTATTAATTGGCTGATAAGTGGCACCTCACAGCAGAACTCAGGGAGCGCTTGTTTTCTCCACGGGGACAGCGGCGGGGCCAGCTCATGTTGGCGCTGCGGCACATTAAAACATTAAATAGCCGAGAGGTTTTTTCAGCGTGAAGAAATACGATGTGTGGCGGGAGTGCGGGAGTTAAAACCGAAATGCGTGACACCTGAGAGCCCTGCAACTCGTTGCGATGCTCGTGGCGATACTCGTTGCGCTTGCGTGCCCATGGCCAAAGATGCAAAGTCCGGTTCCTAATCCAATTCACCGCTACATGCCGCGATAGTCGGATTATCAACCGGATCGGATCGAGTTATCCAGGGTGTTAATCGGATCGACTAAGGCAGGTATTCGAATGCATGTTACCATGGTCAGTGCTGCAGACAGCAGCCACAAAACCAGTGTGGGCTAACTGCTCCCCCTCATTGTATATCCACTTGGCCAAAGACGGGCTCATATTGTCCATATAAACCTCTGACAACACGATGGAAAGGACCCGACGGAGAAATAAACATGTGCTTCTTCCCCTCAATGGGAACAGGGACAACGTGAGTGAGAGTCTGAGAGACGTTGGCGTTGAGAGTTTGTTGTGTTGGAGTACAGAGCGAATAACTTCACATTAACTCAAATATTTTCATTATCATGTCTGAATAGTGATTTTGACAATATTGTGGATGCAGCGTTCAAAACGAGGAACTAAGACAGCTGAGAAAAACATGTTATTTCTCTTTCCATGATGTGGTCGCACAGTAATAATAACAATCTGAGTCAGTGGCCCAAACAAGCACCTTTAGTGGAGGTTGAGCGGCCCGTTGAGCGGCGGCCACCTGCAGTGATCTGGCTCAATACTGTACCAATGGCAAAGGATTGCTGTCCCCATTAGTCACCTGACTCAAGCTGAACGTTGACGAACATCAAAGTCACCCTTTAGTTAGTTTCTATTTCTGTGTCTCTCTGTCATGCAATTGCAAGACATCAAACGTGTTTATCCAACCTCAAAAATACATGATTACATTATATGTATATATACCTTCATTTAACATACATATGTTAATGCTAAATGTAATACATTGTGCACTGCACTCCAGAAAAAAAAGAGCTTTTTCTGGAATGTATGTTTTTGAGCAAAATGTACACAATCTTGTTCCTGGCTATTTACTTATTCTATTCTATTCTATTTTTTAGAAAACGTTACTTTAACAGAGCCAAGAACAATAAACATATTGTGTGCCCAGCCACAGTGAATGTCTAAATCTTATGCTGCGTTAATCCTCTGAATTTAATAAACAAAGCTGTTGCTGTAACTGTTATATTATTTAAGACTGTTGCGTAGATCACATATAGTCTTAGAAAGAAATACAAGTTATTTTTGAAAATCTGGCAGCCCTATTTGGAGTACATGTGTACATCACTAACCATAGAACTGTAACTATTTGAGCTCTGAATAATATGATGCATGTGTGTCATTGAGGTGTCTCTCTCTGTGTCATCCTATGCACCAACCTTTTATTTATTTATTTTTATTTTTATTTGGGTGGGTTGCACACTATCTATATATATATAGATATATATATATCTATAATTTTTTTTTTACAGTGCTGTATTTACATATATGTTGTGTATATATAGATATATATTTAATTTAATTTAATTTTGTATTTTATATTTCACTTTGCACACTTTACTTTATGCAAAGTCACTTTCTTTCTTTCTTATATTTATATTTTATTGTGTTTAGTTTATCGGTGCTGCTACTGTTGTCAACAAATTTCCCCTTGGGGATTAATAAAGTATATTTCTATTCTATTCTATTGAATTAACTATTTACTTTATTTATTTAATTAGTTTTATTTCATCTACTTTCATCTAGTTTTATTTCATCTACTATTTTCTGTAATATTTAATGTAGTGTGCTCCGCATGAAAATATTCACAAAAAAAAAAAAAAAAAAAAAAGAAGACTTTTGCGTCTTTTCTCCGACGTAGAACGTGACAGAAAAGACGATGCGCTCACACAGTTTCTAGAAACATTTCAGTAATATTCCTCGTTCCCTTCTCAACCACCAGAACCAGAGCCTCACAGGGTGCAGCCAGACAGACGAAGAGCGCTGTACTCACCAGCTAACTTAGACTTGGATTAACCCACCTGACTCACATATCTTTGGAATCTGCCTCCGATTACATCTTCAGATGTCTGGTGATACATAAATCCCACTTCTTTCAAATACTTGCCAAGAAGGGAACACATGTCTGAACAAATACGCGGACCACAGTTTGGGCCAAGGTAGCAGCCACAAGTTAAGACCCAGCCTTTCAACGGGAACGTTTCAGTGGGCTTTCCGGATGTCTGCCCCTCATTCCATACTCAGTCTTCACGAACGGCTCTGCAGTCCCAATAAATCCTCTCCGACTGAAACCAGCGCGTGTTGAAAGCTGTTTGGTTTCTGTTCATTGTCTTGAATTATTAACACGGTCTAGGAAGGGGCATTACATAAGGGCTGTGTTTACAACCGAAACATTCACGTTTCATTTTCATTTCAGGAACAGGCTAGACGATGTGCGTCATGTTCAGGCGAAAGAGAATGTTTCTTGATGAATAAGAAATAATAGACGAGAATCAAGTCGTTCAAAACCGTTTTCTAATAATAGACGCTATTGTTGTGTCTGAGAAAACTACGTCCATACAGAATGTTGTTAGGTGGTAATAGTTTATTTTGATAACATCTGCAGAGGTCTTATGTTTTAAATTGATACATATAGAAAGATAGTATAATAGAAAATATTAGGGAAAATATTGATTGTTATTAATGTATTATATACATATAGAAATATATTATAATAGAACATATTAGGGAGAATATTGATGTTGTTATTAATCTATTGTATACATATAGAAAGATATTATAATATAAAATATTAGGGAGAATATTGATGTTGTTATTAATCTATTATATACATACAGAAAGATATTATAATAGAAAATATTAGGGAGATTATTGATATCGTTATTAATGTATTATGAAGCATGTTTACTCTATGCAAATGTAAATGGCAAGAATTAATGTATGTTCATGAGAGTGACTGTATGTTAGTATTATAGATCGACGGTTGTTTGTTTTTATTAAGCAAGAAAAACAAACCCATCATCGCCCTTTAATTTTATTTACTTTCACATTCAATCCACCAACAATAAAAGAGTTGATGACACTATTTCAAAAGAGAGATCATGTTCTTGAATGAATCCTTCCCGTTCACCACAACTTCTAACTTCTTGCCAGTCAAGGACCAGCTTGTAATTAAGTGTAATTGTATGAGCTGTTGTAAGAAAACATCCATTAAAGAACTGAATACCAGAGTAACAGTATAACATTAGACACACAGAGGTTGTTTCTGTTGAAGGTGTAGTAGCTGTAGAACTATAGAGTCGGCCAGAACAACAACAGATGGCTTACTTCAAGAAATACGTCGTACATTTGTTTGCATGGAAAACATTGCAGTAATGTTCATTGTGACACAAACATACAGGACATGTGAGAGCAACTCAGGCAATTTTCAAAATCAGCCAATAAATAAAAAAAAAAAATCTGTATTCCCGAATTAACACAGCTGCCCATCATCAACATGGATCCACATGTGGAAAACAGGGTTCTTACACATTTTGACCAATAGATTTCCATGACTTTTACATGACTTTTACATGACTTTTCCCCAAATGTTCATGACCAAACTGAAATCTCAGTATTAACATGAACAATTTTGAGAATTTTGCGTGTTGACTGCGTACGCCGGCTTATATTTTGAGCGTCTTTCTTTAAAAATCACATTCATTATTTCAAACTCGGCCTAAATGAACATGTGATTATAACAACATTTCCATGACTTTTCCAGAACTTTAACGATTTAAGTTTTTCCCATGAATTTTCCAGGCCTGGAAATGACCATTTTGAAATTCCATGACTTTTCCAGGTTTTCCATGACCGTACGAACCCTGGGAAAAACTATCTACTAATCTTCTATTTGCCATTTACAGGGTTCTTACACATGTTGACCAATGGATTTCCATGACTTTTCCATGACTTTTAACCAAATTTCCATGACCAAATTGAAATCTCGTTATATACATGAACAATTTAGAAAATGTTGCGTATTGAAAGCGTACGCCGGCTTATATTTTCAGCATTTTTCTTTAAAAAACATATTCATTATTTCAAACTCGGTGTAAATGAACAAGTGATTATAACACATTTCCATTACTTTTCCAAAACTTTAAAGTATTTTCCATGACTTTTCCAGGCCTGGAAATGACCATTTTAAAATTCTATGACTTTTCCAGGTTTTCCATGACCGTACGAACCCTGGGAAAAATAACCTACTAATCTTCTATTTGCCATTTAAAGAATATCCAACTATCCAACTTGGTGAGCCCATGGAACAGGAGTAGAGATCTCACGCAGCACATCGTCCATCTGGCCGCTGTGAAATGCTTCTGCTCCGGCCAAAGCGGCTACTTGTGAAAACTCAGAGCTATGTCAGGAACGGTCATGTGACAGCAGGGCTGGAGAGGCTCCTCCCATCTGTCTGCTGTTCTACACACTCGGTACAAACAACAGCTGCAGCGTGCCCACACGGTGCCAAATGCTGACGCACCTGGCAGAGGATCCTGACTCTCCCCGACCCAGTACCACACCCCAAACCTAAGACCCCCCAGCCCTCTCTATGAATGTTGTAAACCGATCCGCGGTGCTCTTCATAAGCTCTGATATCTCATTGTAAGCCTTCCTTCTTGTGGTCGTCCACAAGCTATGAATATTAAATAATGTATCAGTTTGTAACAACAAACTGCATTGGGTCAGAAATGTTAGGTTTTTGTTGTTGTTGTTTTTTGCTTCCTTAGTTATAGTCTTTACATAATGTCAGGGTTCTTACACTTGTTGACTAATGGATTTCCAGGACTTTTCCAGGACTTTAAACCAAATTTCCATGACCAAATTGAAATCTCGGTATAAACATGAACAATTTTGAAAATGTTGCGTATTGAGAGCGTACGCCGGCTTATATTTTGAGCGTCTTTCTTTAAAAAACATATTAATTATTTCAAACTCGGCATAAATTTCCATGACTTTTCCCAAACTTTTGTGATTTCCTTTTTTTCCATGACTTTTCCAGGCCTGGAAATGATCATTTTAAAATTCCATGACTTTTCCAGGTTTTCCATAACCGTACGAACCCTGTAATGTGTATCCTCACCATTTGACTGTGATATGTTGTCAATCCTTATTTGTGAGGTATACATTGTACTATATATTTATCACTGCACTTCCTGCACTCCTGCTTCACGGCTACTGTACATAGCCACTCCGCATTGTATATACTTTAAGTCACTTTCTAAAAACAAACAAAAAAACTCTTAACCCGTTGAACTGTTTTGCACTGTTTGTTTCGTACTGCACTGTTTTTGTTTTTGTTGTGTGTTGTCATGTTTTTGTCTTATTTTTGTATTGTTTTGTACAATGTACAATTTGTGTATGAGTCACTTTAACCAAGAAAAAATCCTTGTTTGTGAAAACCTACTTGGCCATTAAAACCGATTCTGATTCTGATTCTGATAAGTCTTGTTTTGTAATTTCTAAAATAAATCATATATAAAAAATAAAAAAAATGTTATGTGGAGTACGGCGAGCTAAGTGACAAGGAAAGAGTTAAACTCCACCTGCCTCCGCCTCTCACCCGGCACATTGCAGCCATGACAGGCTGTCCGGTCATTGTGTGCCGAGGATTTAGTGGGATGTCACGGCCCGAATAGCTAAAGGGTTATGCTGGCCGAGGCATCTTACAGACCTTCTGCAGCCTTATAAGGCCTGCCAGAGCAGTGTGGGGGTGGGGGGGGGGGGACAGATGCACCTGTCAATAAAGGGAAGGAAACCGGATGAGGGAGGGCTACGCAGAGGTGACACGTATAAAGAAAAGGTCGCGTTTGTTTACCTGTCAGAGTCAGGGGGACAGCTGACTGCGACGCCTGCTTTTACTCGGGTTGGTTTCTAGCACAAACAGCGCCCTGTGGGAACGCTGCGGAGCCACTTCCCATCTGTGGGAACGCTGCGGAGCCACTTCCCATCTCTCACACACGCGTTTACAATCATAGTAGGCTATACGTTGCCTCGTCAGAGAGGAGCAACACTTGTATTCCCTTTGCTTGGGTGACCAGACGTACGTTTTTTTCCCGGACATGTCCTCTTTTTGAGACCAAAAAAAATGTGTCCGGCAGGGATTCCAAAAACGTCCGGGATTTTGCTGCGTTGGATATTTGATATCAGGGCAGTTTGTCAACTCATAGAACTTGACACTTATTTTAAATGTTCTGCCATATGAACTAAAGTGTCATAACATCTGTTGTGCAAACACACACTTAACATCAGCATTTGTATATAGTAGCAGTTAAATGAAATAAATACTTTGTGTAAATCTCAACTTCAACAATGGTATCAATAAAAACACAGAAGTAAAGCTTATTGCCTTGTGCTTCGTCAGATATTTGTGTTTCTCTGGGTCTTTCATAAACTAGTATTTACCCCTTACAAGGTTTGTAAATGGTATCTCCCTTACGTTCCACCTGAACAGTCATTGGTCGACTGATCTCAGGGTTGCCAGATACAGAAAATCCCCCTTTTAGGCATGTATATCACAAAACAGGCAGCCCTTTCCTATCTCAGGGGGGGCATCATGAAGGGGTTATGCCGAAGTGTCCTCTTTTTCACAAACTCAAATCTGGTCACGCTACCTTTGCATGCGGTGAAACTATCGTCAGGCAAAGGCACCATTAGTCAGTGATAGCGTCAACTGTTCTGGACCAATCACAGAAGGATAGGCGACCATCCAGCTTGCGTGCTAAGCGGGAGGCCTATTGGGCAGCTCTACAGAGAGCTAATAAATCTCTCCGGGAGGCTCACCCGCTGGGCTGCAGCCCATACCACTTGGCACTGAAAGGTCTGTGGTATCAAGCATGCCACCTAATGAGACGCACAGAGTGGTGCGATTAACCATCTGCATCCTTGTGCAAGCTAGCAGATCATGTGATGGAGGCGCTAGACAAAACATGAAAATGTCATGGAGCGTAACTTAGGGTGGCCAGATTTGAGTTTGTGAAAAAGAGGACCCTTCGGCATACGCCCTTCATGATGCCCCCCCTTAGATAGGAAAGGGGGGATGCTGAGCGATTAAAATCTCTCTTATTCTGCCTGTTTTGTGATATGCATGCCTAAAAGGGGGATTTCGTGTATCTGGCAACCCTGAGATCAGTCGACCAATGACTGTTCAGGTGGACCGTAAGGGAGATACCATTTCCAAAACTTGTAAGGGGTAAAAACTAGTTTGTGAAAGACCCAGAGAAACGCAAATATACAACGAAACAAAATAAAATATATATGTCTATATAGACATATATATTTTATTTTGTATTTTATATTTCACTTTGTATAGTTTATGCACAGTCACTGTTTCTTTCTTTCTTATATTTATATTGTGTGTGTGTGTGTGTGTGTGTGTGTGTGTGTGTGTGTGTGTGTGTGTGTGTGTGTTGGATTCAGGCCTTTTTACACACATATATATATATAATTTAATTGTACATTGCTGTATTTACATATATGTTGTGTGTATATATATATACATACATATTTTATTTTATTTTGTATTTTATATTTCACTTTGTATACTTTATGCACAGTCACTTTCTTTCTTTCTTATATTTATATTTTATTGTGTTTAGTTTATTGGTGCTACTGTGTCCACAAATTTCCCCTTGGGGATTAATAAAGTATATTTCTATTCTATTCTATTCTTTCTAAATGTCACAGGAAAACTCTCCCAAGTAGACGCTTTCAAGAGAAACACCTAAAACAACCAGAATGCAAGTTTTGCCACATGAGCATGGTGTTAGCTTTAGAAATCTGCTTCTCCGATAAGAACTAATACGCATGAAGCGGTGAATAATCAAGAGACGGGCGTCATTGTGAAAAACAGCCACGTGAACCCGTGCCTTTGGGGAGGTGTTAGACGATTCTTTACATGTGGCTCATTTTGAATGAAGCGTCTCACAACTTGTGGCCCGTTCTTCTGTCGCATGCAGTGGAGCTGAATCTTCAAAAGCCATCTGGATCGACTGAGTCAGAATACTCACAGAAGTACTAATGCGGACTGACATTGTTTTTCCACGATGCAGATAGTGTAATGATGAGCATGTTAGAGGGTGTGAAAAAACATCACACAAACATGAGCTCAAGTGTGTTATGACATGATTGCTTGACCTGAGGCCGTTTACATCCAAAGCCACCGAGAAATATAAAACAGCTCTATATGCATGGGAGACAACCGGAAAAACCAGAGGAATAATTTCACACATACGCTTATTTACTGTCTTGCAGAGTTGGATTATGAGATTGATGCCAAACCCATGTGTACACGCAAAGTATGAAGCTAGAGCCAAGAAACAATTAGCCTAGCTCAGAGGAAATAAAGAATGTAAGCTTTAGGAAACCGCAGGCCTGACTCTGGGGAAGCATTGTGGTTTGACAGGGTGATGTGCCATAACCATATCTTGATTGGATGGAGTAACTGTTGTTATCATCAAGCTACCAGCATAGAGTCTGACACACATGCTAGACAACAATAAAGAAGTGTTTTTGAGCGTCAGAGGAATACGTTGTTTATACACTGTCTATATATATATATATATATATATATAATTTTATTTTACATTGCTGTATTTACATATATGTTGTATATATATATATATATATATATATATATATATATATATATATATATATACATATATATTTTATTTTATTTTGTATTTTATATATATATTTTAAATTTAATTTTACATTGCTGTATTTACATACATGTTGTGTATATATATATACATATATGTTGTGTATATAAATATATATATATACGCTTATATATTTTATTTTATTTTTTATTTTATATATATATATTTTTTTATTTAATTTCACGAGCTGTATTTACATATATATATATATATATAATTTTATTTTATTTTGTATTTTATATTTCACTTTGTATACTTTATGCACAGTCACTTTCTTTCTTTCTTATATTTATATTTTATTGTGTTTAGTTTATTGGTGCTACTGTGTCAACAATTTTCCCCTTGGGGATTAATAAAGTATATTTCTATTTCTATTAAGTATTGAAGAAAACCAAGCTGGCTTTTCCTCCCTGCTTCTAAGCTATGCTAGGTGATGATAACGCCTCCCATCACTTGTCTCCAGAATTGTCAAATTGCTCCACAAACAAAACATCATTAGAAAGATGATACAAATCTCAAACAGACACACAAAGGGTGTTTAAATCAATGAAATGAATCCCAATGAGTGGTCTGGATCATCCTCTGTGCACCACTTTGACCAAATCACAGGGTTGTTGTTTGCTAACCTGCACTGGTGGGCCTCTGTTGGCCTCCGCTTGAGCCCACATGCCTGTGCAGAGAGGTCTGTGGAGGAGACAGCATCCCGCTGTCACTCAGGGAGGCGGCGGCGGCTGCCAGCGCCTGGCTGCCCAGAGTCCCTCCCGGCTGGTACATGGCATTCGGGTTGGAGACCGGCACCGCCACATGCATGGAGAAGTTCTGCTGAGGCAATGCTGAGGGCTACAAAGAGGGAGACAGACACAAGTTTACACACAAACACACTCAAAACCCAAGGTCTAATGATGGATCTGTTGGGTCAGTGGTTGTCATGGCGTCATTAACAGAGAGCGTCCCTCCAGGGTTCGCTTTAATAAACAAGGACATACCGCAGTGCACGTTTTAAACTTGGCTGTTGCTTTGTAACAAAACATTTCAAGGAACATTTCTGCTGTTGATTGACACCATAATAATATACACTTTTATTGATCCCACAGTGGGGAAATTCTTTCTCGGCATTTAACCCATCCTTAGTTATTAAGGAGCAGTGGGCTGCAGTGATGCGCCCGGGGAGCAGCTTGGGGGTTCAGTGCCTTGCTCAAGGACACTTCGACATGCAACTAATGGGGAGAGCGGGGATCGAACCGACACCCTTGTGGTTACGGGACGACCACTCTCCCCACTGAGCTACAGCCGACCCTAAAACAGTCATATAACATTCAAAAAAAGTTGATTCCCGTGAACATCACACACAAAGAAGACACACACACACACACACACACACACACACACACACACACACACACACAGACATCTTCAGTGCTGCCGCCACACACGGAAAACAGAAACTCATGCATTCAGGTGATCACTTTGGCATTGCAGCAGTCAGCACTACATATAGATGTGTTGCCTTTTGAAACACCATCGTGTTTCTGAGCGCAGCAGAGGGGGGAGGTGTGTGCGTGTGTGTGAGGTGGGGGGGGGGGAATCGCAACTACAAGACTACAAGAATGGTGACTCACTTGCATTTACCTCCAAAGTACTGACTGTGCAAAGCGTAAGTGAGAATGGCAGGTGGCAGTGAGAACATTTCATCATAGCATTATCTTGTGAGCCAGTCAGGTGTTATCATTAGTTGGTTAATGGCAAAGTGATGCTCTTCGTGTCAGGAACATAGAGAAAACGACCGCTTAGTAAGCACTATAGGTTCTTGCAAAATTCTAATATTGTCACGTATGATAAGATCACAAAAGATTTGTGGTATTTTAAAGGGTGGTACTGTGGTACTTGATGAAGAAGAGGGGAGATGCTCAATGATAGTGGTGTGTTAGTGTGCTCTGGGAACACTTTAATGATGCTCTTCAGGAGGAAGAGATGTTTTATGCTAGAATGCATTGAATAGAAAGATTCAAAAGGGGAAATTGTCAATTTTACGTTACCAAGGAACTGTGTTTTTTTAACGTTAAAAGATAAAAAAAATCTGGTTTGAGATGGAAAAAAAACAACAACCTGCAGATATTTATTATAAACTATACTACGCAAGGAAGTATTTACTGTACATTCCTGATGTGTTTAAATAGCGACTGCTGTTGGATTTATGATAACATGGCCGTGATACTAGGGTGTAATCTTTTCAGCAGAAGCATGCAACATTTCACCTGTTCACATGAAATGTGATCTTATCAGGGTGTGCCAACATATCAGTTGCAGAACAAATCAACATAAGAAACGAATGCACACCCGGCGAAGGGGGCATTACTCTTAAGCTAGAGTATAGCTCTGAAAGAAGTTGACAGAGATTCTTGGGGGGGGGGGGGGTAACAAAAAGAGGAAAAAGTTAAACGAAAAAAAAGAGTGAAAATCCTTTGTGCCACAAAGCCAAGCAAAAACGTTGCATTGACAGTACTTACGATTTTATGATTTCTCATCATATTATCAAACTCCTCATTAATTTTTTTATACTTTTCTTCTGTGTGAGGAGTGAGGACATATGAGGCATCGGGGTCCGGGCTATCACAACCTCTGTGTTCTTTCTTGTTTAGCGCCTGTAGTGAACATCAACATAAAGACAGGAATCAACACAAAACAGCAGGAGACAAAGGAAGTACTTACACCACAGCGCTTGTACATTAAATCACTCTCTTCGTTTAGTTTGCCGAAATGGTCATCCATGAGGGGGCTGTGCCCAAAACAGTCTTCAGGGTCAGGGCTAGCACAGTCATTATGGCCTTTGTTTCTCAATTTCTGAAAGGAAATTGCACAATTGAGGGGAAACAATACAGCAGTTTTATTTTGTGTTGCTTGTTAGGCAGAATATACAATATAAATCAAACATGTACAACAATCATTATCTGTCCTCCGATGTCTGTATTGTGTCGTAGTTTGAATTTCAAACAGCCGATTGTTCATACAACTCAAAAAAGCATGTGTGCATCTCTGTCTGTGGGGGGAAACAGGGGAATATTTTAACTGATGACATCAAGGAAAGTCAAAATCTGTTGATATTTAAGAACAAATGTAAAGACAAGACTCTGGAGAAATACAAAGGTATCATCGATTAATGAAGCATCATAAGTAACGGTTAATGGACACGTTTTTTGTTATTTTGATTATTGTTTTATGTAAATATGTATGTGTGGATTTATGTGAATGTGTATGTATACGTGTATATATATATACATGTGCATGTGTATGTGTATATATGTGTGTGTGTATATTTATATGGGTATATGTACAGTATATGATTCTCTGAATTAAGTTCCCTTGTGAAATCATAGGTTAGGGCTCTTATAAGCTCGATAGCTTCACCTCGACCCTTTCGGTTAGCCATTATTTTTTTCTTCTCTTTTGTTGTAAAAATCTAGATTTTTGTATATTACCGAAATAAAATAAACTAAACTAAACATAGTACCACACAAACAGCTGCTACCCCAGTGCTGGGCTGAACTGTGGCTCAATACAAAGCTCTGCACCAAATGAAATGTCACTCTGTATCCTTTCACCCTTCACAAGTGTTCAGGGGAACTAAATATTGCCCTCCTCCCCCTTCTCCTCCACCCTCCCTCCCTCACTTCATCCCTCTCTCCTCTTCCTTCTCTTGCTGCAAGTGCGTCTTTGCATTTTTCATCATGTTTCAGTTATCACAACCCAACCAGCTGGAAGAAACCCCGGCGCATGAAGATCCTAGAGTAGAGCACTTTGTCAGGGTTCTGACACATTTTGACCAATAGATTTCCAGGACTTTTCCCCAAATTTCCATGACCAAACTGAAATCTCGGTATAAACATGAACAATTTTGAGAATTTTGCGTGTTGATTTCGTACGCCGGCTTATATTTTGAGCATCTTTCTTTAAAAATCACATTCATTATTTCAAACTCGGCCTAAATGAACACGTGATTATAACACATTCCCATGACATTTCCAGATCTTTAACGATTTAAGTTTTTCCATGACTTCTCCAGGCCTGGAAATGACCATTTTAAAATTCCATGACTTTTCCAGGTTTTCCATGACCGTACGAACCCTGCTTTGAGTGAAAGTCCCAGCCTGTAATTCAGGATAGTTGTCACTTGTCAAATCATCAATGTTAATGTGGAAGAAAACGGATGATTAAGTGTGGTCATTGTATGCGTATTTGAGCATTAAATGTAGCAATTATTGTAAAAACAAAGTACTTATAAGTACACGCGGTGGTGTGGCGTAATAAATAGCCTATTCTAACTTAAAGAAAGAAAAGATGTCTTACAACTTAAGTGCATCGCAGTGCTCTTTTGCTCACTTTCTTACCGGCTGTTCTCTGCTCCTCATTACAGCTCTGAATAGCGGTGTTAACAAGACTTGCTGACAGCATGTGACAGCATGTGATATCAAGGCAGTGTACATCAAAACATGATTTATGTGTGGCTCTCAAGGCTCCTCTATCAGACGAGTGCAGGTCCACAGCGGCGCCCTGCCTCGTCTGCGGGCCGCGTGTCTACAGGAGGGTCACTGACTCCTGTGGATGCAGGGGTCAGAGGTCAGAGTGTGAGCAACCTACACACACTAATGAGACCGCGCTCTCTGCTTCTCGTCTTCATCGCCCGAGAAAGTGTAAAATGT